>NQII01002974.1:79358-155989 GCA_002778355.1 Clitarchus hookeri
TCCAACAAGTCTATTGTTTTTTATTGGTTGATTACTCGTGCTCGTCTGACCTGACACCAATGTTTCACATTGTATTAATATTCCCTTCCCCTGAACCTCCACACCTTTGCTCATTCTGTCGAATGCACTCCACCCACCATATTAATATTTTCGTTGTCATTTGTTTACTTTTTCATTACCTAGGTGATGCTAGTTTATTAAGTATCGATTTTGCTGCCAGAAGAGCTGTCAATTTAGCCACCATGTTGGGTGTTGCCGACTTTAACCTTAACCCCAATGACATTGAACTTGAAAAATTGAGAAAAATCACAGTCCATACAATTGTCCATCACTAGCTGGTCGCAACAGGGGCCATAGCGACTAACCATACTAGCCAACGACTGACTCCACCCAAGACTGGTTCCTGGCGAGACTGACTCAGCACAAGACTATCTTTTGGACGAGACCAGTTCCTGCAAAACTGGCTAGACCAACTGACAAGACCAACCTACCAAACCACCCATCTCTACAAACGATGATGGACAATCTCGAAAAAAGTCTCTAGGCTAACTAACCTCTTAGCACAAAATCTTCGCAAATTTTTTGCAAAACATTTGTACCACAGTTGACCTTACCAAATGTTCATACTAACTTATCAAGCCAACTTATCAGGCCAACCAACTAGTTGCGAAACATTCCTCAGAAATATTTCCCTCACTTCATGCGTTCGTCATTTAGAACTCATCCATTTTAAACGACCCAAGTAAGACATAACAATACTTATGATCAAACCATAGTCTTCCCCCTGCACATGCTCACATAAATTTGATTTAAAACAGTCTCTTGCAATCAACTGTTTACACCACTGAATTAATAAGTTATTCAGAGAAGCAGAAGGGACTGTTAAAAAAATTAAACACACATTACTATGTGTATATAAATTTAATTTATTTACTTAATATATACATTATATAATTATCCGGGGTATATAATTATCGGGGGATATCTCTAACTGATGTCATATATAAGATTTTATCTAAAATTATATACACAAGAATACAAGAACAACTCGACCAAGAACTTGGAGAATATCAAGGAAGATTTCAACATCACTTTTGTTGACTTCAAGAAAGCGAATGACAGTATCCATCGTGAGTCACTACTAAAAATCCTTAAGGAATTCGGCTTACACCAAAAACTAATCAACCTTATCGGAATGACCCTTAAAAATACTAAATCAAAAGTTAAATTAAGAGGTGAATTTTCTGAACCATTTGAAGTTCGAACTGGACTTCGACAGGGAGATGGACTCTCACCATTACTGTTTAACTGCGCATTAGAGAAAGTCATGCGATAGTGGAGTAAGAAATGCCAGCCAAACATCAAGATCGGCAAAACTATTAAGCTTAATTGCTTAGCATTCGCAGACGATCTTGCGCTACTTGCAAATAATGAAGAATAAGCTAAACTTCCGAAAATGTAAGTTTTTTAATAATTTTTAATGACTTCTGTCAGGGAATTTGAAATGGTGAGGGAAACAGGTGACAGATCCTGGAGATTCAAGCCTTTAATACTTTTCTCCAACCTCTTTATTTCCATGAATGCAGCTTCGTCTCGTAATAGGTGTATAAAACTTGTTGCATTTTACGTAATAGAAACAGATGTAGTAGGTTTAACGAAAATAAGTAAGACAGAATAACTAGTGCATGTGATAATGTTGAATAAATAATCAATGGGTGCTTTGAGTAATTAAATTTGTTGTGACAAACAATGTCAATGATGATACATAAACTTAGGTGCAAAGAAGAAACATTTCACAACATATTAGAACACTGCATTTAACTACCACGTCCACAAATAAGAAAACCATAAAATGCAATTACTAAATTTAATTAAATAAAATTACACCAAAACATATGAAACCCTTGAATGAAATGAAAATGGTGTCGTGGAAATCATGTGCAGTTTGAGCAAAAATTAAATTTTAGTAATAGTATGTGTGTTTAAACTAATACACCCTTCCTTTCAAAATTTATTTATGGGGCAAGGGGAAGCTAAAGGTCATTCTTCGTTGCCTAAAACTATGTGCTTTAAATTTTTTGTTGTTTGATTGCTCTTCAACTTACTGAACTTTAAAGCTTCTTAAAACAAATTTTACGATGTTGAGATTTTGCTTAAAAATTATTTACACGCTAGCTACAGTTAGGGCAAAAGCTCTGTACAAACGACCTCTGAGAAAAAAACCAGACTTAAATTCAAATAAAAACAAAAATGGAAAATCTTGGCAGCTGCAGTGATATGAACACACCTGATGGCAAGCCATGTTGCTTGGTTCAGTCATGCTTGCGGGCGGCAATCAATGAACTGGCATGCTAGGGGTGGCTCCTGGATAGCGTCACAATGGCACCAGGAATGGCGTTGTCGGCTCCAGTGTCGCTACAAAACCTACTCGACTGCTGTGTGGGACCTCTTCCCGTTGTCCAAGCTCTCCAACAACTTAACAGTCATAATTAGCCCCGGTAGACTGAATAAACCTAGCTTATGGTGGTAAAGCCTTGCTGTTGAGTAGGATCCCTCCTTCAACACGTTTTAAGGCAATGGTGGCAGGGCCAAGAAAGGCGCAGATTTACCATTTATATATGGTAAATCGTAATCTGCGCATCGTGGAAAAGGTCACAGACCTTGCCATCGTGAATGGTACAATTATTATATAAAATTAAACACAAAGAGAAAAATAATAAACTATTCTGCCTTGGGCAATCCTAACATACATTACACTGAAATGTTGCCTAGGCAATTACATAAATAAACATAACATTTGAATTAACTAGCCTAGAACTGGAAGGGTGACCTAATATTAAAATTTAGATAACCAAAACCAAGCAATCCTGTAGAGGCATTCAAAATTAAATAGGCCTAATTAAATTAAAAATATAACATTCACTACATATAACCTGAAAATAAATAAACCAGACAAGAGGAAAGTAAAGTCGTAGTATGATATAGAAAAGGAAGAAAGAGATGAGATATATTCCTGTCCCTTCCATTCAGAAAGAAAGGAAAAGTCATTTACATTGTTTTGGTCTCTCAGTGCAACTTGTTTGAAGACAAAAATAAAAACATTTACATGTGTTTTAACTCTTGGAAAAGTGATACTGCCATTACAGCAAGCAAGAACACTAAGGGCACTTGTTTTAAGTGAGTGTATTAACCTTGTCGGGACTGTGCATTAAAAAGTTATTGCTGTAGTGAGTAAGTCATTATATAGTCCATACTCATTACGGGGTGGTTCCAGCGTATTCCATCGCCTGTAGCCTGCCCCCACATGTGTGAGCAGCTGCTGTGTGTTTGTGACAGCCACGACGTGCGGGGAGGATGGGGACGAGCCCCCTGCGGTGAGCGCGGCAGACGTGTGCGTGCGAGGCCTCAGCATCGTGATGCCGTTAATGACGGTGGAGCTGCTCAAGTTCCCGGCGCTGTGTCGGCAGTACTACAAGATGGCGACGTTCCTCTGCGAGTTCTACCCAGAGAAGGTGTTTGCCCTGCCGGCAGAGCTGCTGGGAGCGACGCTACAGTCACTGCAGCTGGGGCTGTCGTCGCTGGGCGAGGACGTCGTCGTGATGTGCTGCGACTGCCTGCAGGTGCTCGCGACCGACCTGTACCGTGGCCGGCTGCACAACTCTCCCGCACAGCACGCGCTCCAGCCTTTCCTCAAGGTACCTCCCACCACGTCTCCTCTTCCTCTTTTCTACTCTCTACAAATACGGTGTGTTTCCAAACACACCATAGCGATGGTTGCCTTGGCTCTCGTGCTACAGCTGCGTCATGGTGGCTGTAGGAACTAAGATGTGTCATGTGCTCCAGCAGGCATTTGTAGCTCACGAGCTAACACAATAGTTGCAAATAGTGACTACATTGACATTTTAGACTTGGATTACTACTGAAATCAAGTGTAATGATAGTGAAGGGGGGTTTGAATGGGGAGAAATGTGAGTAAGGGAATGGTGTGTTGCTCCACAGCTGTTAATGGATCTCATCCTGTCTCACCAGATCAAGGCTGACCACTTTCCTGCAGCCAGCACGGCGCTCTACACACTCATTTGCTGCTACCAGGTAGGTGACCCTGGCGGCTTTGCCGTCACTCACACATTTAACAAAATGTCACGGTTATTGAAAATCTTTTCGCTTTTTCGTTCAATTTAAATTGAGTTATTCTAACACTCCCTACACCAACAAGTTGTTATAACATTTTTTAAAATTTAAGACAGTGTTTTGTCATTGATGGTGCAAAATTACAAAATAACACTTTTATTTAAATTAAATACAAGTAATTCACATGTCAGATGTTCTGCAAACGAAACGGTACCCCACAAGACCATAAACGATCTGTAGTTTGATGCGCCACGAGCGCTGTTGTTACATATCTTAGTCTCGGCCTCTGGTGCACCGTATCGCTGAACGCCGTCGCTCACATCACCTCTACGGTTACTATCTACAAGCGAGTCAACCACTTGCTGCCTGAGGGGCTGGCAATCCGTTCAACGCCACGTTCCAGTCTTCCTGAGTGGGTGAACCCACCCCTTCACTTGTCTTGCCGTGGCCGGCAGGCACCAGACGCGCACGCTCGTCGTGCATCAGGGAGGTTTCCCCCTCCATGGGGTCTGCTCCAGCCACCCCTTGCTCGCTGCGTCTCTCGAGGGTATTTATTCATTTGCACGTCCTCCAGACAGGGCAGTTCGCGTCAGCTCTATAGCTGCAACGCTCCCTACCTCGCCACGCTTGCCGTATCGCTCGCCTTCAGCAGTATCATTGAACTTAGCTGTTCATAACTTGAGTTTCTCAACACAGCAGGCAGAAGCTCTTGCCGCTAAGCCTTCTCCTAGTCACGAGTGTTGGCCACGTGCCTCGTCTATGCCGGACGTAGTTTGTACCAGAGTTGCTCTCACCTCGAACTTCGGTTCGTATCTCGTTGCTGCCCTGCAGTAAACAACTTGGCAGACTTGGTCCCTTGTCCATCAGATGTTACCGGCACAGGCCGGAGATATATGTCTTGTAAACGCCTTCAGACGGAATAAAACGTACATCTACCAGTTAATCTCTTTTGGTCCGATCATTCTCTTTCTCTTTACGCCTTCCTTACCCACTTTGCCTCTGTGTGCATATCCACTCAACTACTTCTCGTGCACGCACGTTCGCAGCGATAGAGTTTTGAACCAAAGTCCCCACTGAAGGGCGCTCCCACCTCTTGTCAATGTTTGGTGTCTAGTGCTAGCTGGTCACGCCGCTCTCTAGCGCCACTGTGGCAAGGGGGGAAGAGAACCTTTCTCTGAGGTTCCTGAGGCTTGAGGAGAGCAAACACATTAAGTCACTGCCACTCTCAGGCTACAAGCTGGTCACGTTGTGTACTGAGAGCTGTGGAGTCCTTACGTGGGGAATGCTGTGAACCCAGAGGGGCAGTTGAGGTCTGTAGCTGGTCATGCAGCTTACTCAACTTCTCACCGAGGAGGATCAGGGGCGTTCTCCCCAAGTCGCTGTAGGCCCGAGCACCGTCCATCGTGAAGCGCACTTTGCGGCGCCGATCTATCAATAGGACTCCGGTAGGGGTCTACCCCAAGGCACCATTCCCAGGAAGAGTACTGTATTCACCTGAATGCAAGACGAGGGTTTCTTCCTTGTGGCAATGGCAAGGGTAACAATTTCGAATTTGTCTTGCTTTTCCATGTTAAGGTTATCTTGGGATGTTTTGGTGAAAATTTTCCTGCAAAATGTTTGCTATGTGTTGGATATTGATTTTTAGGCAAATAATATTGTTTTTGCCATCAAAAGTGTTGAATTAAGAATTAATTTTAATGCCACAATGTATTGATATATGGTACTCGAATTCGCAACCGCAAACAGAATGTAAACTTTAAAAATGTCAACATGCCGTAACGAAATTGTCATAGATGTCTAGATGCGTATGTTTCGAAAACGCTACGAGCTCGAAGTACGCGCAGCGCGTTCTAGTGTTTCGCTTAGTCACCATTATTTTCTGTATGAAGGTTGGCAGGCTTGTTCATCTTGATATATCAATTACTTAATACAGTAGACGAATGTGTTCCAATTTGTATTATATCTATGACTTTGTTTACGTTGAACACCGTACGGTATATTGCTAATTGGTAAAGTGTGGTAGCAGGTGAAATGGATAATCTGGAAAGACTTGGAACATCTAATTGTTATGTTTCTCGTAATCGTCAAGTCTACCGTGATGCAAATTTAAAATTGATGGTTATCAGACATGCAGAGACAAGCAACAACAGTGCAGCTGCTCGGCATTACGGGATTTCTGAGGCCAATGTCAGAAGATGGCGAAAAATGTAAGAAAAAGTAAAAAATGCAAATTTTACCTACAAGGCTTTAGCGGGCCAAAACAAGGTAGTTTAACCAAACTGGAAAGAACAGTTGTTCAATATGTGCGGGAGAAGAAACAATGGACTTCCCATCACTGTAGAAGTTATAAAGATGAAAGCACTTGAAGTGGCCAGTACCCTGAAAATTGCGAGGGCGGATTTTTGAGCCAGTCGTGGGTGGTGCGTGTGAATAATGCAGCGTTCTGGCTTAGCCCTACGACGTCGCACATCTTTGGCACAAAAACTGTCTTCAGATTTTGCTGGAAAACTGACAGAATATCAGCGGTATGTGATTAACCTGTGAAAAAATCATTAATATTTGCTTGGAGATATTGGCAACGCAGACCAAACCCCTGTCTTTCTTGACATGCCTGCCAATACGACTGTGGCGGATAGAGGGGCAAAGTCTGTTGTTAAGACTACTGGCAATGAGAAAGCCAGACTCACTGTAATGCTGTGTGTGCTGGCAGATGGATGTCAATTGCCTCCATTCGTCATTTTACGCTGCAAAACATTGCAGAAAGAAAAGCTTCCTTGAGGAATTGTTTATAGATGCCAAGAAAAGGGGTGGATGACCTCTGACCTAGTTGTAGATTGTATCAAGTTGATATGAAGTTGGAGGCCTGGGGCTTTATTGAAACAACGTGGGATGCTGGTGCTCGACGCATTCAGAGGTCATCTTACTCTGAATGCGAAGAAAGCACTTGGGGATGAGCACACCGACCTCGTAGTCGTTCCGGGCGGAATGACCTCGCAGCTTCGGGTGCTGGATGCCATCGTCGACAAGCCATTCAAGGACGGTATCAGGCGGCAGCACGCAGAATGGATGTTATCAGGTGCACATACCCTCACACCAACAGGCAAATTTCAAGAACCTGCAGTTTCTCTTATTTCACAATGGATTGTGACAGCTTGGAACAGCATAACACCAGAATCCATTGCGAGAGGATTCAGGCGGTACTGCATTTCAAATGCGCTGGATGGGTCTGAGGATGACCTCTTGTGGGAAGATTGTCCAGGACACTCGAGTGATGGAGATCGTGTGCATGGCAGCAGTGATGATGGCAGTAGCAGTAGTACAGATGATAGTTAAGAAAGCAACTGATGGTCGCATCAGCCTTTTTGTTCAAAATTTGGATGATTTATTAACAAAATTTTAATTTATTTAAATATTAAGAAGTATTCTTAATAAAAATATATTATAACAAGTTTTGCCGGTATGGGTTACGTTTGTCACGCCCGATGAGTCTTCTCTGGTAGCTTGTTCCAAACCATTTCTCTCGGGCGAGTACTCGTCCAGGGTTTTTACCACGCGTGGGCTGCCACGCACGCTCTCCACACTGCGTAGCCTGCTTAACTGCGCGTCAAGATAAAGATAAGCAAACTTCTCGTACAAAACTTGTCGACGCAGTCTGAAAAAAGCTAATCTAATGTTGATGCGGAACAAAAACTAAAACTTTCAAAACGGCAACCGGACGCCTGATAAACGTGAAACGGCAAACGTATGCCAGATAAACAAACTATCACGGTAAACAAACCACCACGGCTTTAATTTTGAATCCCGATTAAAAAAAATACGAAGCTTGGCAAAGCGAAAGAAAATGAAACATGTGTCCCGAAAATTAATAATACTGCGTCATTACACAGTAAAGTGAGCACTTTTAGAAAGTACTTTGTAGTTTCTTCTTTCTCCTGTTTGCATATCGTTCTGCCTCGTGTCAATATAAACATTGCCTCATGATTTTATTTAATGTTAACATCCACTACACAAGACTGCTGTGTTTATTCATTAAATAAAAAAGCACTACATAATCACTGTTATGGTGAACAACATAAAGAACAGAACACTTTCTGGT
Source organism: Clitarchus hookeri (assembly GCA_002778355.1). Lineage (NCBI taxonomy): Eukaryota > Metazoa > Arthropoda > Insecta > Phasmatodea > Phasmatidae > Clitarchus > Clitarchus hookeri. The sequence goes on from NQII01002974.1 coordinate 87,586, forward strand.
AGTAACGCATACAATATACAGTACTAGTAAAATAAGGAAATATTTTTTATCTTGAAATGTTTTTTTACGTGACGTGCATATTATATTTCAGCATAAAGTAGGAACAATAAAAAGTTACTATGAAAATCTATTAAAAAACAGTTGAAAAGCCTGCAACATTCAACAACGATAGGGGAGGGTCCCAGGGAGAATGCAAAACTTCACTAAGATGTATCGTTGCTAGAGGACCATGCACAAGCAAGGTCGTTGTCTTGCTGTTCACCAGCTGTTTAAGTGGAAACTATTTTGTTAAGTTCATTTGTCATGTATATTTTCTACCTTCTATACAGTAGTCTATCATAAACACAGACTTTATGCATTTATTTTCTGGTTACAATTTTGATTTGCTTAGATTATTGTTCTGATTTTTATTTATTAATGACCCTGTTATGCTAATTTTGATTTTTGGCGTATTACTTGTGGCCTATGCTGCAACATCACGGTTCAATTTTTAGTTCATTTTGATGCACACAGTGGTAGTTCCTGCACACTGGGGCATCGTGTTACTCAGAATTAATTTTCACGTCAAATCAATTTACATTTAAACAATGAAAACATTATACCTAAAAAATTTTTATTTTCTCACGGGAAAGGTCAGGCCTAATTGCATGCTAGCCGATGTACAACACTGGGGTTCGGTTTTTCATCCTTTTTGATTTGTACAGTGGTCGTTCCTGCATAACTGGCATAATGCTTTGCACAGAATAAATCACCCTGTCAAATTAATTTTTATTTCATCAATAAATGCACATCTCATTTCCCAGCGAGAAATGTAAATACGTACCGCATCATACTCTGTATATTGTGCCAATGCACGTCAGTTTTTACACTAATTGTAACCCACTCTGTAGTAGTTTCTGCACTATTGAGTCATCATTTTGCTTGAGATACATCACTCTAATAAATAAATTTATATTTCATCAATAAAAATGCCGAAATTGTCAGCATCCTGTAAAAATAAGTTACTTAGCCAATGTTTTTTACATTTAGGTAGACAAGGGTGGGCTAAATATACACCTGTCTGGTATCAATGTTTTCAGCCAGAAGACGTCTGCCTATTAAAATAAAATTGTATTTAATTTAAAAAATTTGTCATTCAAGCCAGAAACAATTGAACATAGACTTAATACTTACTAAAACCTTGCGCTGCTCAATTTTGTTTTACATTTTGGGAGAGAAGGGGTATCAGTCACTTAGAAAATGTATTTAAAGGCTGCATCCATACATTGAGATACTCTCATTCTTCATTGAGGAGTTCAATATCTTAACTTCATGCCCTTCACAGCCATGATTTTTCTTTTTTCAAGAAGATTACGTAAGGAAACTAAGATGATCTTGACATCAGTAAGGGACGTATCTTCCTCTGGTATAATTTTTTCCGGAAAACATCTGCTCATTAAAATAAATTTACATTGAATTTTAAGAAAAAGGTCACTTTTGTGCTAAAAACAATTGAAAATAGACTTAATGTAAAAAAAAATTAATTTTTATGTATAGAGCTTAGGAGTAGTTCAAGATTGGCCCAAAATATTTATAACAACCATAATGATCTAATTTTTGAAAACCACGAAGGGTCATTTTAGTAAGGTTTCACTTCATACACAGGTGGGGTTAGTGATGTTTTCCTAAGGTTGATTTCAACAACCTAGATTGCTATTTGCCATGCAGTCTAACCTTAGTGACCGATGTTCACGTGCGTGTCTCAGGCGGAATACCAGCAGCTAGTGCAGGGGCTGCTGGGCTCGCAGGGCGACCCCGACATCTCTCAGCGCCTCGCCACCGCCTTCAATGACCTCACCACGGGCGTCATCCTCAACACCAATAACCGCCAGCACGAGAAGTTCAAGGAGAACTTTGAGAAGTTCATCGTCAGCATCCGTGGCTTCCTGCTCGTCAAGTAATACACACTGCCCCCGTCGTCCAGCGTCCACTCATACTTACTTTTGTACATTTTGAAAATATATGTTTTCAGTAAATAAAGTGATATTATTAAGTTATCTGACCACATATGGCTCTTGGGAGTTTGCTGGTACATCTCGGCTTGATTCACAGCCACCCGTACTCGTGTAGGGATGGGATGCAACGAGTCTGGATACCTGGCCAGAAGGCACGGCAGATGATGTTGGTCGTGTGAGATAAACTATTATATAGCCCAAGTGCAGCTTGGGATTTCTTCAAGGTACTTGTTGACGTGGAGAGTAGCGTAGTGAAGGAAAGCTGATGTGAAGTGCAATCCCTCCCTCCCCATCTCTTCATCCAGTTCCTTGTGTGTAGATCTGAGGCTGTCAGCCTTGCAAACTGCACTGGTTGAAGGGGTCGAGAACAACAACTCTGGTGTAAACCTTTGTCGTCAAGTTTACTTCTGCTACTGTGGATGGCATCAGAAGTGGGGTTGGGCAGGAAAGGGGAAAGATGATTTATAGTTGGAGATGGTGGAAAATAGTTTAAACCATATAGACAGTAATAAATGCTATAAGATATATATCGCTATAACCTCCACAATCTGCAAATTTAAATGAAAAAGCAAATTTTACAATAATTTAATAGTATAGGACTAGTTTTGTTAATTTCAGTAAACCTGGATTTCAGATAACCTGTTGTATTATCTATCTGAATGAGCAATATACACATCACTTACTAAATGTGTTTCTAAACGGATGCATTTTGTTATCATGGAAAATCCAACCAATAAAGTAAAACTGCAACACTAGCATTGCATATATCGCTAGCAACATATCTAGGCCATACGTTGGCCGACATTTGTCATGTTATATTTGAAGTCACCTGTGTTCCTAGGTTGTGGTGCAGGTGTTCAGTGTCATCAGAAGAAAGTGATTCCCTCATAAGGTAAGTATTGGTTCAGTTTCTAAAATGTATACAGCCGATAAATGCTACAGAACATAAAGCTGCACATTTAAATGCTGTTTTCCACATCTCTGTCTCTAGGAACAACCGTCTTGCATGCTGTATTGAAAGTTGAAAAAATATTTCAGCTAAAAAAGAACAGAGTGCTACATTGCAATGAGAATATTTGATTTTTAACATATATTTAGCACGTGTTGAATGTTTGATTAAGTCTGTATATCTTTATTATTTTCTTATAGCATTGAATCTTGATGCATTGCTCTCTCTCTCTTATTTTCCTGTAGGGTGGAGGATTCTCTTTAGCCAACCAAGATGCTCTCGGAATAATCTGAAAGTTCGAAAACTTAGTATTTCCCCACTGGGAGATACCCCTCACCGAAATTGGGACCCAGTTTACAGGATGCAGGTGGCAGACAACCTGCAACAAATGGGGAGTCGAGACCTGTACAACCCCGCCATACCACCCACAAGCCAATCACACTGAGCGGAGGAATCAGGAGCTGAAGAAGAGCCTCCGACTCAGAGTGGACGAAGACCAACAACACTGGGATCCGAACCTGCCCGACATTTTGTTTGCCCTTCAGCACCAGAATAACGAGGCCATAGACACGAGTCCCAGCCAGCTAGTCTTGGGGCACGTCATCCACCGCCCTGGAGATTAGCAGTGGGACGAGGAACCCACGACGATACCCCAACCCGAAGATGTTCGCCTAGAGGCCCTAGCACGCATTGAGACCGCGCGAGCAGCTCAGGAATGCTACATCGGCCGGAAATACCCACAGCCCAGGACAGGATTCCGGCAGTTCGAGATGGGAGAGGCGGTCCTCCAATGGAGTTACTCGCTCAGCAAGGCAAGTGACTAGGTCAGCGCCGGACTGGCACCCAACTGGGAAGGGCCTTACCACATTATTGGACATGACAATAGTGGGAAGATCTAGGAAAGTGACCCAGGGACACATGAGACCCTACACCACCAGGACAGGGTTCCAGTACCTGGGGACCCAGGAACTGGGATTGACGCCTACGATGAAGAGGTGGACGACCCACCAGAACCCGAGGTGGAAGATACAGCACGACTTCAACACAGAGAGCGTTTGCCAACATGGTGAGCAGAACCAGCACCTTCGGAGATCACAGCTGAGACAACACGGGCCGACCAGTGTGTGAGACGCACCAAACTCTACTGGCCACCCTGAGGGGTGATGTACCGGACCCTACTTTCCGAGTCGAAAAGACGACCCGACCAAGGGTGCAAAGGATCATCCCCGACCTGGTCGCAACTATTATGGAGGACCCCCCTGGACTAGGGGCCTCAGCGCCCCGCCACACCGCAAAGCATCATCCCAGAAGAGTGAGTCCAGCAGAGCCGGGGAGGTGGGGGAGCCCCAAGAGCTCTTGCCTCTGACGGCCAACCCAGAGGACCAGGACCTTGATGCTGGACGACCCCAAGACCTCGCCTGCACAGATGAGGCCAGCAGAGCCCGGGGAGGTGGGGGAGCCCCAAGAGTCCTTACCTACGATGGCTACTCAGATGCACTAGGTCCATGACAGAGCCGGAGAGGTGAGGGAGTCTTGCCTCAGATGGCCACCCCAGAGGATGTGGAGCCTGGCAGGACCTCGGCGCTGGATGGCCCCGAAATCGCCTGCTGGTCCCGAAGCAGATCTGAGCAAAGGGGGAACCCCAAGAGCCCATGCACGTGGTCAACAGTACCAATATGCACGTCAATCATGCGCCGCCTGCCTAACCAGTCGAACGAAGCCAGTCTACCCCTCAGCAAGCGTCAGATACCACCTGCAATCACTGACTACACCGCTTCCATCCCTCGCAAAGAGAGCGCAGCAAGAGAGGAGCCAGTTGACTGAAGAAGTCCGAACCACGCCGAATCAAGGCTGTCGGCCGTATTTAGGGCTGGTCGAGCCACCGGAACACCAGTTGACTAGTTGTCATCGCATTGTCTTCCTCTGCTTTGGCAACTCAGCAGCTCTACCTACCACTGCTGTGCTAGGGCTCTCTGCTCCAACAAGAACTTCTACCAGCGAAACCTGCTTCAACCACCGATATAGCCCATCTCATATACGAAGGCCACATTCTTGACAGTTGACGGTCACCGCGCCAATTTTTACTTTTCGTTTATGTATCCATTCGCCATCAACTGGTGCGTGAAGTGAAGGCTTTGGTGCGACGGGTCAGCGCGTCCAGGAGGTGCTGCTTCGTGCAGCAATTGGTGAACTACTTGGGTGGTGCGGCAGGTAGCGAGAGAGACCTCGAATCTGAGTTTGGAGGGCGTGTGTAGGGTCGTTCGTAAACGCTGTACACAAAATATATGTTACTTTAAAAATTATGCAGAGCTCCCGAAAAATAAAACTATTGGTATCTGTTCGTAAATTTATATTTGTCGCACGTGGAATGTTTTTTTTTGTGGCTGGTAATGCTTCAGAAAAAATGTGATAGATAGCGCGCACATCCTGTCCAGAGTGAAGTCCGAGCTGCTGATTTTGCTCAATAGATGTGTATTTTTTAAGTTGACTGTTTTTCTATTACCGGCTTGGAAAGACACAAATTAAAAATATATTTCGTTAAATTATTAGAAAAAATAATTCAACAATATTATTAAATATTTCTGTATGCTTTTCGAAGTAATATTGAGCACGTAATGAAAGCGGGGTTGGAGAGCGGCGATTAAGACGTGAAAAAAGGATTTGGAATTGCGTTTCACTTGGATACGGATAGTTTTAATGTGCCTTTAATTTTGAACACCTATAAATTTCTACTTTAGCACGAAGTTTAGTTTGTAACACTAAAAACCGCTTCTTTATGACCACGTAAAATAAAATGTATTAATTAATCTAGGAACTCTTTTCTTATCGCGTATTTTCAACTTGTCTAATGTGCGTCGGCGGTGCACTCAGAATAGCCAAGGTAACATTAACTTTTGTTGGTTCGTGCATCAGCCGATACAGTATTTTGTAAATGGCACGTTGTTTATTTGGAGTAAGTCAAGTTGCCACTCACTGACTCAGAATCTTGCCAACTTATATGAAATGAAGTATACACGCAGTCCACTTGGGAGTGCTTACAGTCTTTTCAGGACTCTACTAGACAACAGTACGGTTAGAGTCTGTCTCACAAATTATTTATTAGTTGCTCTAGACTTGCTCTTTGCCTAACAGGTCCCCTTCACCTGTTACTAACGTAACCTCCGCCGGTTGCTTGGTAATCACAAAAGCCTGGGAGTTAGTACAGGTCAGGATATTTATTCTACTCAGAATAAATATCTTCAAGTCTATGCTTTGTGTTCTGATTCCAAGGGTGATTTGTACCTCTTTATTACCTTGTAAATGCCGTCCCCCAAGGGAGAGACAGGCGACTGTGTCTGTCAACCAGTATCCGACAATAGAGTAGGACTACGGGCTCCCTTAACTGGGCAGTACATACGTCTCAAAACACCACACGATTCGCTGGCCACCCATACTGTGGGCCCAGTGTGCAAAGGCACTTGGCACACACATACGGTAGAGACCCCCCTACCAGGTACACTCCACGAGGAAGCACATGGACCACCAGTCAGCTAACCCACTCCATCCACCGCGTGAAATTCGCTGGTTGGAGCACTAAGACTGATGCGGCGTGACAATATTGCATGTGGGTACTCTAGCTAGGGAATTCTGTCACCTGCACCTTGTTTGCTGCGACGACTCGTAGAACCTACCCCATGCCATTCACCCTACAAGGAGGGACTGAGTGGGCCAATAGGAAGGAACTACGAGACTCCTACAGCCAACCAATTGCCAAGTGACCAATCCCAGTCGACCTCCAGCCTTTCTTACGCTCGGAAACAGGCACAAGCCGCCCACTGACTGCTGGGGCGTCACTCCTCAGTCTCTCCTAGACATTTGTTTGCGCCCACCCCAGAAGACCAGCGGGACTCCATATCCAGTCGTCGTCCGCCTTCGACTCGGACTGCCTGTGGGTCTGGGGATCGCCGACTCCTGCTGCCATCACTCGGAGCCCAGCTGAGCTCCAGCCGCCCCCGGATGGGGTCCTGAGTCTCCTACAGCAGCAAAGCTGCTTGAACATGCAATAGCCGGAATTTGATCTACTTACTTATCTAACTCACAAAATACATAGGATGTCACTTGCAGAAGATTCACAGAGCCGCTAAAGCTTGTACTATTAACGCCCCAAATTGTCAGATGATTACTGGATCAGAAATGTCACCACTGGCCGATGTTCAGTTGGCTCCTTCAACCATGAGAGGCATGTCCATTAAAAGTGACAATCTAGAATTTGGGTAGGCAGGAGACCATGCGAGCTGCAGTCCACTGGATTGTATTCAGATTGATGTCTCCACCAAGAGGGCAGAACAAGATCTTGAATCCTGTTTACTCCGTTTGCAATAAATATACGCAGTTGAGGTGATGAATTGAGTCTTGTGAAAGCCACCTGTGATTCAGTTCAAGCAACAACTGAAGTGAAATGGAATACAGCACCACACACTTCAATTGTGCGTTTAATCAAGAGCAGGAGCAACGACGGAACCCTAACCAGTGCCACCTTGGACTTGCAAGGTGATGGTGCTATCGGAACTGAAATACACAGGCAGACTACTTCTGGCATAACCCATCGTGGAACTGTCTGCAAATTCATAACTGCAGCCAGATGGTCCGTTCTCCAACCTAGGGAACTGGGGACAGAAGAGGAAGTTGACTGTTGAACTGGTTCATATGATCTACAATTTTTTACGATGGCACAGCATCCCAATCTAAACCTTTTAGCCATAAGTTCTGAATTGTTCGGCAAAAATGCAGTACATAATTGATTGTAAGCCAACACCGAATGCAAGCCAATCCTAAACTTTAAAACCCTCTGAAAAAAAAAAAATGTATAACATTGAACGTAAGACTAATTGTAAACATCTCTCATGTACTCAATCAGCTGAGAGCACGCGCCAAGCAAGGTTCACGACTGGCAGGGTGGTGAAGGTCAGCGGTGGCAGGAGTGGAAGAAGCCATCCCTCCCCTTCTAAACTGGTCGGCATCCAGAGGGAGGGCACCAGGGATGCCACGCTGGTTGCTAAGCAACTAACTCCCACCCCGCAACATGTGTAAGGGAACGTGAGCGATTAACAANACGTGAGCGATTAAAAATGGCGTCTGCTTGTCAGAAAGACGAGATCAGGTAGTTTATATGTTACACGCAACGAGACTATTTATAAATAACCCACGTTACCGAGTGTACTTCGATGACAATATACCACATTCTAATAAATATTATTTGCTGCCATAATGATTCCATCGCAGAACGACGTGTAGTTAAGAATTTTTTCACTTTGTTGTGGAACACAAAATGGCAAGCCGGCCTCGGAAAGGCTCTGTTATTACAGTCCGAATCAAAATTATTAGCAAGCAGAACGGCTGCAGACAGGAATGTGTTATGTTAAAAAGTATATAGAGCTCACAGAAAATATAAAACTGGAAATTCGTTCGTATACTTGTATTTCACATATGATAAACGTCTCATTTCATTGGGCATGGCTTCCAAGGTCAACTGCGCGCGTTGACCAACAGATGGCAGCACATGCGTCTATTCCGTTGCTGTATCGCAAAAAACGATATCTAGCATGCCCATTTAAAAAGTAAATTTTTCATTTGGTATGGGTTTAAAATGATTGTGGCTTGGAATATATTGCTTCAAATTAATGCAGAAATACTGTGTGGCAGATTTGTAGCCTCTCTTATTATGAAGCATACGTGTAGTGACATTGGCATTAGCTACAGCATATGAAGAGAGAAATAAAGCAGTCCAAGTTCAATTTTGTTTGAAATACGTGCACATTATTCACTCATTAATAACAACTGTTTTGTAACAAAGTAAAATAAAGTACGAAAACTTTTTTTTAGAACTCCTTCCTGCCTGAGTATTTCTCCAATGATAGAATAGCCAATAAGAAATGCAGGAATGTGTACACAGTGTGTCGTCTTGACTTGGCTGCCAAAAAAAAAATTGAATTCTTAGATGATAATAGTTCAGTATAGGCCTGCAACGATATTGGTAAATATATACTGTACATTTTATATTGCTGGTTCCGATTCTAAGCAGGTGTGTGATTTTGGAGGCTCCAAATTGGTAATAAAAAAAGGTCCGTTTACAATGTGATACATATGGCAAGTGGAGGAGAAAGCCATTCGAGAGATTGAAATATTCTACCAACCTGCGACATGATATTTTGCTTTGTTGCGGCACTGGGGCCGGTCTGTACTTTATAAGAATGTGTGTCGGAGACTGGATTTCAATGTACAGTGTACTCCTCTCTGTCATCTGAGCTTCTAGTAGCTATTTTTCAGCTTATCAGTACAGCTTAAAAAAGTGTATTTACTAGTAATGGGTCGAGACTCAAAAAATGTATTTACTAGTAATGGGTCGAGACTCAAAAAATTGAGTCGAGTCAAACTGATGACGATGATGACGACGACTTGTCATTCGAGTCAAGTTTTTTTTCCCAGCATGCATTGAGCTACTGAATGCGCAAGTTGAGTCTCAGTGCCTTTAGGTTATGAACAAACATACAGTCACACCCAACAATCAGTTTTATGTTGTTAGTCCACTAAAGTTGTGTTGGAATGATAATTCGACTACGTGCATCGACACACTGTTGTTATTTGTGATGTTTGGCAGTGATAAAACCATATGATGCACGATACGCCGCTTCCTCTTACAGCCACATTGGTCGACAGATAACACAATCGGAAACTTCAAGGTCAACAGGGACAATCTCAGCACGAGACAAATACATACAAACGTAGGACGTATTTCAACATGAATAGCCTCTTTATCTCATGGCACGTCACGCCTTCAGCTCAGCAGAAATGTGCATTAATACGGTACACTTGCCCTTATTTTTCTATGAATGCGATGAACACGTTCAAAGTTGAAAGATCTTCAATAAGTAACATTTCCCACTGTGTGTGCAGAACAGTAACCAAACTTACAAAGGATAGTGAGCAGTATTAAGTCCCACGGATCAAGGGCCTAAAGGGCAAACATGTTTTCATTAACTACTGTCAAGAGATATCATGGTATTTTTGGAGTGGAGAGATTTTAGTGGCTCTTAACATCAAGATCTTGAGAGCAGACGAGGGTGAAATGAGGCGAGTATGGAGCAGTGCCAGAATGCAGGGGTGGGAGAAACTGGAGATCCCAGAGAAATCCAGCTGACGGCAGCATCGTCCAGCACAGTTCCCACATGCGAAAATCCGGAAGCGACCCTTCCAGGAATCTAACGTGGTTCGCCTAGGTGGGAGGCGAGTGGCTCCCGGTGTTTTTGGATGACCAGTTGAAGATGATGCTTGCGCAAAGCCTTGTTCTCATACAGACCAAGGAGTAATTCCCAAGCCACGTATAACTTTGCCTCTGACACTGTATGTGCAGGGACCGTATCATGCCCAAAGGGTCGCCAGGAGACTGCTATCAGAATTAATCAACGCAATTTTGGAAGCCTACAAAATAATTTTGGACCTGAAAATTGTCCGAAGTAGTCAATGTCTTCGATTCATAATGGAATCCACGAAAACCATTATTTTGAAGTACATCCCAGCACATTCTTGGAAGCATTTTCCCTCAGCGGCTAATTCTACCGCAACATAATCTGGCTCAAATTTGGCACAAGGCATGTATAGTTGCAAGACAAGAGATTTAGCTAGGTCAAATGCCCTCGTGATGCATCCTTCCTTCTGCCCGTCACATGGGCANATAGTTGCAAGACAAGAGATTTAGCTAGGTCAAATGCCCTCGTGATGCATCCTTCCTTCTGCCCGTCACATGGGCACCACACCACAAACACAATAACACAATGGAAACATGTAAAATGGCCAACACCACACATGGACAAAGATCAAAAAAGGATCACAAATAAATGGCAACTGAACACAAAATGCTTTGTGAATCAGGTGATTCCACATGCCAATAACATAACGATCGTTAAGTAGAAAACTTCCAACACAACAACATTACAATTGCTATTCCACGGTGGTTCTTGGAACACTTTCAAACAAGTTTGTGAGTGAAATCAGCACAGTTTTCATCATGCATGTGGCACAATGTGCTTGAAATACAAACACCGACACACAATTCCAGTTCGGAGGACCAAAAACGTTCGACATAATTAAAATGCAGCAAGCAGGCCTGATGGCACTACTTGCCACGATTGCCGACAATCAACTGGAAGAGTAGGGCTGCCAACAGCAGCACGGGAAATTTGAGTCCAGGAAGTCCCAAAATGACAGACACTATGTACACATCTCACCAGCAGGAGAAGTGGATTTTCATGCAAGTACCTATAAACACTTTAATTCTCAGTCCTACACAAGTCTTACTTTCATAATTTTTCAGCAGTTGGTAATTTAGGGAAGTCTTTTTNACACTTTAATTCTCAGTCCTACACAAGTCTTACTTTCATAATTTTTCAGCAGTTGGTAATTTAGGGAAGTCTTTTTGGTAACTAGATTTCTACACCTAAATTGGCTGTTAAAGCCGCCCAAATCTCTTCACTCACTTCTACACCTAAAAAATCAAAGGGACTAACACTAGATGTGACAGAACAAACTGTCTAGTACCAATTTTCCTTTGTTTCTAATGATCGTGGTGACTAGATTCTAGTTAAGTCGCTAGCATGTACATAAACGATCCATATTATTCTCTTTTTGCCATGTTAGGACATAAAACAAGTATCAATTGGGTAAACTATTAGAACATGGATCTTAAAAATCTAGAAATGAGCAGAGGGAAAAGACACAGGTTGTGTTTTCAGGAGCAGATAGTTGCAATAAAGCTATTATTTCACCATTTTTATTTCTTGTGTAGAGAATTATAACACTACTTACTGATCAACAGCACTCCAACTGAAATACATTTTACAAAAACACAAAATGTTGCAGTAAATCAAAGTACACAGCCATTAAATATTTGGTTTCAAATCCACAAAGGATGCAATATCAATTTTACATCACAGTAAAAATTCCACTGTTTCTTTGTGCACCGACTAGAGGAATGCACAAACTTTTAGGAACTATCAATAAATTTATGTATAAACAAAAATGTTAAAGCAACGTACACACAATACAAGATGCCCCAACGTAGAGCCATATGCATAAAGTTTTAAGATGGTTTACTAGGTCTAGTGACAACACGTCATTGTGAGAAATAGAGATAACTTTGGACCATGCATGGTTTTGCTTTCTGTTGTACATTTTTTAATTTGCGAAATGTAACAACCCATACCAACAGAATCATACATTCTCTCTCTCTCTCTACTGTATTGTGCTTTTGAAAGCAAATAATTGCATCATATACTTTTCTCTAGTGTACCAAGTTCGATTAATCCATTTTAAATAGCTTCCCGGCCACTGTATATCAATTATATTCAGCAAAAATAATGTACACATTTTTTTTGTTACTGAAAATGAAGCATTGCATTTTCATCCCACTGGCCAACAGCAGGGTTGATACACACATGTAGTTCAAAATATTGATTGCAGTCGTAATTTTTTTAAATCAAACTGAATTGCAGTGTAATCAACCACTATTTATTTTGGTGTATCACTGACTGCATTTTTGAAAGAATATTTGCAAATGTAGTTTTAGTTTTTGAACTATACCATTCATGGATGGCTTTCGTTTGGACGCAATTTGTAAACTATTTTCAAGGAGCAGAACCTCTCGTGAAATTGTACTATAACAAGATCAATGGTTGCGCTGTTTTGCCAGCATGTAGTGCTAGATAGCTGCACTGTCGGTGCGACGTGTAGCTGTGGCATTGTTACTCCACTGTGCGATTGCTGTTTTTCCCGCTAGATGGATGTGCTGTCCCTTCCAGGATACTGTGTGTTGCGTGAGATCCAGCATCCGAATGACTGGCACCATGGAATTTTACGTTGTTTACTTGATGATTTTCACATTACAGCGCGTGTATGTAATATTTTTGTAATGAAATTGTGAAAAATCATATCACACATCCTGCATATTATTCTATCAGTAGGACAAGTTAATTTTTAATTGGGACTTTTAGAAAACTTTGTTTTCCAAAAATATTTTGGAGGAAAAAATGTGACTTTAGAAGCAAGTAAATATGGTACAGTGGATTTCCTATCTACAGTTTTTCAGGGGACTGTCAAAAAATTTCCATACAAGCGGGATTTCAGTAGATGAGGGTTCTGACATGTACATTAATAAAATACAACTTCTGACCTTAATAGACTTAATTTTGAGTGCAATGAAAGCTGTACATTATATGTGAATAAAATTTAGCTAATACAATAAAACTGGTAATTAAAAACTAAGTATTAATGTATTAGTATTACTGTAAATAAAACAGTAAAAAGCATTTCACCTTAACTCATTTAAAATAAAGATTATAACATCTTAAAATACTGTAGTTAAGTGATTGTAATCCGACACAAAATGCAAGCCGGCCTAAAACTTTCAAACCCTCTGTAAATGAAAATAATATGAGACAGAACGCAAGGCAAATTTTGAGTGTTCCGCACGCTCTCGATCAGGTGAGAGCGTATGGAGAGATTATCGATCAAGCAGTGTGTTCACAGCAGGCGGAGAAGGGGAAACGGCGTGAGGATTACCCCTTCATGCCGCTACATGTTGCCGACACCTTGCACACATGGCAAATGTCCGTCTTTTAAAGTAATTAATTATATTTCACTGCAAAAAAACTTGTAATTTTGAGACAAAAATGAATAAATAAGGGGATTACAATTTATTTCTTCACAGTCTTTAATAATTAAGCATTCAAAACCACATCCTCTGATTTTCCCTGTCACGAGTTACACTGCACTCGGGCTCAGTTCTTGCCCATTGTTAGACGGCTAAAGGTGTCGCATGTGCCCTCGCATTTCATCTGTTAATTCTAAAGATGCGTGTCTACTGAAACAAATTAATATAAACCCTCCGATTTCCCCGCAGGAAGTTTCTGAAAATGAACTGTACGCTTGGTAATACAAGTCACTTGATGTTCAAACAATTTTTGGTTACAAGGGAAAGTCAGGTATATACTTCTGGGCATATCATTTTATTCGTGAAGATGATATCCATTGAGTTAAATTAATATTATATTCTAAAATAATGTTGTTTTTATGCCATATACAATGAAACACCAAATTTACAGGAAAAACTACCTTTAATCACAAAAAAAAAAATCTTTGCAAATAAAAATTCCTCGTTAAAATGTAATACATAACATTTTCAGGCGAAACAATTTGCTTTGGAATACAAGTTGTGATAGTGCANAATTCCTCGTTAAAATGTAATACATAACATTTTCAGGCGAAACAATTTGCTTTGGAATACAAGTTGTGATAGTGCAACTATTTTGAGTAACGGATAATCTTGATAGTGATAAACGGTGGCGTGCATGGCGTATTTCACATCCAGTTCCTAGTTTGCATAAACAACCCGCTTAAAAACGACCATCGTGGGAAATCCTAGCCGTTGGGACCAAAATATATTACAATTGACGCAACATCCGATAAACAATACAAGCGGTTAGCTTTATCATTGTTTATATAGGAGTTTTGCCGGGACCACTGGGAATTAACTGTGGATATTGTTTATCGGTACGAGAGTCGACTGTAACTCCCAATGTTGCAGTGCGTCAAGTTTGGAATCTTGCATTGTGCGTACGTAGCTTTAAAGTTCACAGCTCCTCTCCAGATTTGGTGGCTACTGTTTATTTTAGAGATAAGTAAAGGAACAGAGGATTGTACATACTTTTCATAATCACAACAAACCAGTTCTCAATCATGGTAGCTACCATACAAACTAGTTATTAAAAATGACCCCACAACCACAAAACAACTTTAACTGCTTAAAAACTGCAATTTGAACACTGGCCAGGTGAAGAAAAACTGTACATTAACTCGCACAAACACCGAATTCACTGTGCTTATACAAAATACAACATATGTACCACTCAACAAAATCGTTTTTTTCAGTTTACAATCTGACCAGNATTCACTGTGCTTATACAAAATACAACATATGTACCACTCAACAAAATCGTTTTTTTCAGTTTACAATCTGACCAGAACTTTACCCATGATCCCCACCTCTCCCTTTTTATTTTCTTCCACAGGATGTAAATGAAGCAAGTTGGTGTTTCAGAAAGAGAATGGGTTCAGTGGCTTTTCAAGGTTCCAAGTGATGATTCTTGCATTTATTATAATTATGGCCGGAAACACTTCATGTAAGGTTTAGTGGGCAGTCACATTTTGCTTGGTGTTATTCATGCGCTAATAAAACATTCCCAAGAAATGCACTTCTATTTGTTGCTGAATACTAACTACTGCAACGTCATGTACACAGGAATTATTCCAAGTTATGCCCCGTGAAAGTTCGTAATGTCCACATCCTGCCAGCAGGTATCTTTGCAAGTTCTCAGATGTGTGCAGTGGACAGATTTTGCCAATTCTTAACAATGAGGTCTTGAGAACGGATGATGATTAAACCATGTGGATATGAAAGAGCACTGGAATGCAAAGGTGGGGGCGGCATCGTCTAACATTCCCATGTGCAAAATTCTGGAGGCGAGCACGTTGGGAATCGAACCCAGTTCACCCCGGTGGAAGGCAAGTACCCTAGCTGCTATGATCATTCTTCCTTGTTCCGAATGCAATGGAGTTTGTTAAGTCTGACACGCCACTATGGGCGCACCGCTCAGCTCTGGCGCTCGCACAGTGTTTCTGGTCATAAGCAAGCATCGTGGGCAATGCCACTGCTTGGGACGTATCATCTCCTTTCAGCCTGTACAATCTACCCACTTGAGTTCATCTGTTAACTCTCTGCTTGCTATGCACTCTCATTCTGATCACATGTGAAGCGATCTGAACTCTGTACAGTTGTCGACAGGTAACCAGCTGTGTTCAGCAACACTACATTACAAGGTAATGGCAGCATGTCACAGCTGTCCGCTGATGGTTGNTAAGTCTGACACGCCACTATGGGCGCACCGCTCAGCTCTGGCGCTCGCACAGTGTTTCTGGTCATAAGCAAGCATTGTGGGCAATGCCACTGCTTGGGACGTATCATCTCCTTTCAGCCTGTACAATCTACCCACTTGAGTTCATCTGTTATCTCTCTGCTTGCTATGCACTCTCATTCTGATCACATGTGAAGCGATCTGAACTCTGTACAGTTGTCAACAGGTAACCAGCTGTGTTCAGCAACACTACATTACAAGGTAATGGCAGCATGTCACAGCTGTCCGCTGATGGTTGNACAGGTAACCAGCTGTGTTCAGCAACACTACATTACAAGGTAATGGCAGCATGTCACAGCTGTCCGCTGATGGTTGTAGGTGAATACACAGCCTGGGTGACAGCATTCTCACAGCTTGTTGAGCATACACATCTTGTACGCACAGTACTGGAATCATTAACACTACACTACGCAATGCTCATATCACATCTAATTTCAAAATATACAACATTTTCAGACTGAATATGAATAGTTCAGTGTAAGAAACCCACACGTGATGCACACAACAAAATGCATCTTTACACGCATGCACAAAACCTACACAACACGAGTCCTGCGAACCCACAAATGCAGAAGTACCAGATGGCTGCACCTGTGTCTAAACCAGGCAATGGTTTTAATGAATTTTGTGAGGGCCCAAGGCAGTATATGCAACCTAAATATAATAAATAAATGAGATGAACATTGTAAATGCTTATCTTTGTGTCCTAGATAGGGTCACTGTAAGTTACGGGAACAGGCTTGTTACAAAGTACCTCGTGTCTCTCTCTCATGTGCAACTGTTGAACCCGTTTACTTATAACAAACACACTAAGTCGTGTAGCATATCTATTTATAGTATAGTTTTGATCATCATTTCAAAAGTTATCTGGTAATAGCCATAGTTTACATACATAATTGTTTCAGTCAGCTGAATTTAAATTTTAAGTATAAATATATTTAAAAGTAGGAACTGGACCAGCACAACAATTACACAACGCATGCCCTTAGACTCCAACGCAGTATTAAAGGGAAAAGCATAGTGTACAGTATGTTTTCAAAAGCTATGTTCGAACTGCTCTATATATTTGTTGTAGAAGTTTTCAGTTTGTAATGTTTTTAAGGCCTCTCTATACTGCGTTATCCCAGCCTGTGTCTCAAGACAAAGACACTCTGATTGGTGCACGTGACACTTTGATGTCATGGCGCTGTCCCAGCTTCTATGTATCAAGTCAAAGCATTCAGAGAATAGAACTTTTGTCCAGAGATGACAGAAAAATAAGACTACTTCAAACATTTTCGTGCGCATTCGTGGAAGGTTTATGTTGTAAATGTAAACAAGGTTAACTTCCTCAAGACGAATTAGTGCTGTCTGCTTCCGGCCTGAAGTATTTAATATAAAGGATGAAAATGTTAAACATGTTAAGTTTATTAAATCAAATTCCTGGATGTCAGTTGGTGAGCTTATTTAAAATAACACAGTTATATTACAAAGATAAATAAACATTTAAATCACGTGTCTCGCAAATATTATATATTCAACATTTCAGTAATATTAAAAGCACCGCGCAACAAGACATAAAGCGCAGAATTCGCTGCAACCTGGTGTCAGATTCCGAAAGCTCACTTTTGGACAACGCATTTGTGAACCATATTTGGACTGTGTCAATGTGACAATGCTTGACGCCGAGATTGGGACACGTCCACATCCCAGTATGGTCGATTGTAGACGGGTCTCTAAGGACTCACAGTAAAATTTATACGTTAACACCACACCTAAAATACTCAAACATAAATTTAAGGCATTTCAATGCTTGGAACCAAATTAAATATTTTTCTACAGCCATTCCTGATACAGATGCACAATCCTTTATCCAAAATAATTGGGACCAATGATACTTTGGATTTCGGAATTTTAAATTATAGTGTTAGGTAATGTTGGGTTTAGTTTTAGTGTTCGGATAGCACATTATAAGTAAAAACTACTTTTACTAGAGATAATAACAATATCAATACCTGCTGTATTTAATGAAATAATGTTTCCAACTGTGTAAGACCATCTTCGTGATGAGGGAACATCGTCGCNTCAATACTTGCTGTATTTAATGAAATAATGTTTCCAACTGTGTAAGACCATCTTCGTGATGAGGGAACATCGTCGAAATTGCCACCGTCAGGCGATGGTCCGGAAACAGGATTTTCCAGGTATGAGAGAGAGAGCACAAGAACAGATTGCATTTTTAAACACTTCTTTAAGTGTTGTAGTTGATATGGTGTGCCGCACACACACGCCATATCAAACTACTGACGTAATTTCACTTTTTGTTTTATAGATCGTGATAAAGTGTTCTTTTTTTAGCACAGTTACCCACAGGTGTATCTGAAGTTCTTTTCGACATCTTCACCGTAACAGTTAAAACCAAGCCGCAAAATCAAAATAGGTACATTAACCATACAACACGAAACCAGTGCTGGTTCATGCTGGGTTTGCAATAAAACAATTATGTATTAAGAGTTGATAGGGCATGTGAAAACACAACTTCTGTATTTGCAGTTTTGAATTAATGTTCCAGTTCTTAATGCCAGCCAATGGAAATAGGCAACAAAACTTTCATTCCTAGCCTAACCTCGTACAATCATATTTAAGCAGATCATACTTCAAAGCCAACATTATCTATCAGAGAAG
The DNA here is from genome assembly GCA_002778355.1 of Clitarchus hookeri. Classification (NCBI taxonomy): domain Eukaryota; kingdom Metazoa; phylum Arthropoda; class Insecta; order Phasmatodea; family Phasmatidae; genus Clitarchus; species Clitarchus hookeri. The sequence goes on from NQII01002974.1 coordinate 106,197, forward strand.
CTTATTTTTGTGAACAAATATAATCGTAAACATGTGCGCACACGTCTTTTAAATATATTATTGTAAATAACAAGGCACGGTTTTAAAGTAGGGCCTGTTTCAAAATTAGAGGCAGACTATATAAAGTAAGTATAATTTATTATTACCAAAATATATTATCTTTATTTCCTACTTAGTCGCCATTAACTTTCATACATCTACTGTCAAAGAAGTCTGCTGTCTGTGCGCTGAACCACTGATTCACGCTGTTCTTGAGTTCATCATCTGTAAGTTGTTGTAACGCAAGCCATTTCTTTGAATGCATAGAGATGATAGTCACGTGATGCCAGACTCAGGGTACAGGAATGATGGTCAAAAACTTCCCAGCAAAATTTTTGTAACATTTAAACAGTTCGGCTTGCTGTGTGTTGTTGAGCATTATCATGCAAGAGCACGATTCCACTGGACAGCAACCCACGTCTTTGGTTTTGGATGTCTAGAGTGTCACAATAAGCACCAACTTTACAATTGGCAGAATTATTTACCGTCACACACTTTTTAAGTTACACGTGGCATCCAACACCAATCTGACTGCAACAAAATGGACGACAGCTAGCTGCTTAACCAAACAATGGAACACCACATTCAATATCTTGATTGTCAGTATCAATCGGAGGCAACTCCTAAGTGGACCGTACTTTAAGAACGTGCCTCGTACATGTGTGACTTTTCCTACATGTCTGCATCACCAAAGTCAAATATCACAAACTGTATGGAAAATTAGACAAAACATATTTTTTCATACAAGAACATGTAGCAAATGCACGTACATGATGGCAACTCAACTGTAAAAACACAACGTCGCAAACGTGCGGAACCGCTCACTTGCGGCTGAACTCGTGCACCCACCACCGAGTGAGGTTGAGGTAGAAAGCGGGCCCCCCTGGTTCGTAGTCGAGGTAGTTGGGGCGAGTGACGGCTGGCTCTATCTGTGTGCCCTCGTGCCACTCGTTGAAGGAGGTGATGCTGATGACGCGCGCCCGTGATGCCAAGGCGTTGCGCCAGTTCGCCCCGTAGTACTGACCGTGCTGGCGGTGGCGCGTGCTGCCCGCGTTCCACGGCCGCACCTGCGTGTCCACGTAGCCAGGCCCCACCGATGGCACGAACAGCAGGTTATGCTGCCGTGCAAACTTGCTCAGCCCTCGCCAGTTCTTCCACGACGACCCGTACGTGAACCCATCGCTTGCGAAGTAAGTGTAGAAGCCTGAAGCAGTGAACCAACAGCAAAGGAATGTTACATGTCACTGCTGAAACAATTGTATACTGAATCACACGTTTAGGCAAAAGTGCCTTATTTTTTAACGAAATAAAAAATGTTACTGAATTTCATGAAATAAAACAAAACTGAAAAATAATTTTACAAATACTCAATCTTCATGAAGGTTAAACAAAAATGTTAAAAGTTAACAATTTAAAAATAAAATTGTATTATCAAATACAATGTGACAGATTTTCAAACTCAATTCAAAATATGAAATTAACCTTGTGTACTGTCATTAGTTTTCATAGAATATAACAAAACCCAAAAATTTTTCTGTTATTCACACAGAAAAAATAAATTACATGAGGGCATTGCTTAAGGAAGGAATAAATTATGTAATAAAACCCTTGAAAAACTTTAAAAAGAAAAAAAATTAACACAATGGTTATGGGCACATTCCAAATTTGGTTTTGTGTGGTTATTTCAGAGTAATAAAATCTCACAAGAAGATGGTGAAACAAAAATTTTCCACTATTAGTCAATTAAACGAACATTAGCCAAAGTGAAAATGAACATTTCGATAGTTCGTTATTTCAGCATACTGAATTTTCGTACATCCCTAGTATTATATTCAGAAAAATGTTTGTTTATGACTGAGTGTGATTATATATTCTGAAGACTATGTGAATACTGTCTGCTTATAAATCAGTTATCTTAATGGTGGTCTCATTCAAACCATTTCATTTTAGGCTTCATCATTTAAGTATGAAGTTGACCAAACACCACAGCATGGAACTAACTCAGCGTGATACGTTGTTACGAACACAGAAAAGTAGGTATCTACTGGTTTAAAACACATCACTACCACCTGTGCACAATCATACAAATAATTCACAACATTACACAGCAAAGAGTCAACTTCAGTACTTACTACTTCACGGATTTTTAAGAGTAAATGCTNAAATAATTCACAACATTACACAGCAAAGAGTCAACTTCAGTACTTACTACTTCACGGATTTTTAAGAGTAAATGCTTACTGTTAGATACTATACAAAACTAATAAAATAAAGGGATGGAAAAATTAATATATGCTTGGAAGCCATTTCCTACTAGGCTTGTGAATTCCGATGGATGGATGGATGGATGGATTGATTGAGTGAGTGATAAATGGATTGATTTATTGATTGATGGATGTATTTATTTGTGGATTGATTGATTGATTGATGTATGAATGGGGAGAGGGAGGGAGGGAGAGAGAGAGAGAGAGAGAGAGAGAGAGAGAGAGAGAGAGACGCACACACACACAAGGTAGTAGCCTGTATACTATTGAAGGAATGGATTCAAGATATAACAATGGACAATGGGTTCAACAGACCTATAGGCTGTTGATGGTAAAGTGAGCACTTTTCATGGCCGTTCTTTAAATTTCCTTTCAACTNTAGGCTGTTGATGGTAAAGTGAGCACTTTTCATGGCCGTTCTTTAAATTTCCTTTCAACTTATTTGTATCCTTTCACCAATTGTTAATATAAAAATTGCCATGAGATTAATACACGCAATTAATACATTTTAGAACTCTCAAAAGTTAATGTCTGAAGCAACAATAAAATATAATAATTTAGGTTATTATGCCTGCTGCGAGGGCCTAAGAAAGTGCTCACATTAACATGAATAGTCCACACCGTCATGCAGGGGTAAAGTAGCAGCATTACCAACCGTCAAAGTGTGCCTTCTTGATGTCGTATTTATGCTGCACGTCAACCAGCAAGGCCAGAAAGACAGCATCGAACAGCGTTCCCCGCAGGCTCAAGTTCCCGTGGGGAGAGAGCAGCTCACGCCACGCTACTGCTGGGACAAGGTACGAGTCGTAAACGTACAGCACCGGCAGCTCACGTGCCCCACGCCGCATCTTGAGGAGCGCGGGATGACTGTTGTACTGCAGGATTATGTAGCGTACCTGTTCGGCCATGTTCACCGGGTTGCGGTCCCGGTACGGCTCTATGTGGGGGGCGACCTTCAGGCCGTGGACCTGCGCTGCGTCTAGCAGCATGGGGAAGATGGCGTCCGGGGGACTTCCCTCTGGGTCCGACATGCCAGGTGGGTACCACGACACCACCAACGAGCCTGACCACACACGCACGATACATGCAAACCGATGGTAACTGCCCACTTAAGCAACACAATCCTGCAATACTAATAAAATTGAGCTCTAACAGGGAAAAGGGAAGGGGACAAAATGAAAATTTTCCAGTTCAGAGCCACACAGAGTAATGTGGGGGTACAAATAAAAATTTAAGTTAGTGGGTTATACAGAATATAATCTTACATAATGTACTTTAAAATGTTGTTAGTTAAAGTGTGCTAGCTAGTTTGTCTCAGAGTGACTCAGGGTGCTGCAAACCTTCCAGATCAGGGCCAGTTATATTATTTAAGTGCAACGGCCCTCCGAGCCAAGAGTTTACAAGAGTCGGGAGTCTGGGCGATTGTGCGACCTTGAGTGACAGACAACGAGCCGGGAGATCGAGTGGTGACCATCAGGAGTAAAATCTGCGACTGTGAGCATCGGTACAGTGAAGAGTGCGACTGGCAGGCTGGACTATTAAACTGGGTGCGTGAGTGTAAGACATTTGAAATGATGGCAACAGACTGAACATGTGTTAATGATGAATGTGAGTTAATTGACTATAACTAGACACACTGCGAAGCACTTTAGAGTTGAGATAGACATTAAATATTGCGTTCAATGACAAACAAAAAGAGTAATAGTGGAGATAGATAATTAAATTATTTTATTTTTATTAAGACCTCCCTCCCTCAGGAACTCGGGATACACCCCTCTAGTGTCTCGTAAGAATATTATTACAGTCACTACCAACAGTTCTGTCTATTTTTTTACTCCACCTATCCTCAGTAGCATACTAAATTGAAATCACATACTTGGATTCTGTGCAATACTGTTTTAACGCTAATACTAAGCACGGATGGGCGACCAACTTAAGCCTAACTATTTAACAGCACTGAATTACTTTTCAATATTATAATATAACTTTCTTTCAGGCCGTCCTGAATTCCTGAATTAATAATTCATGTAGGTCACTTACCGAAAAACTACATGAATAATTGCCAGCAAACTTTTTTCATTAACCATTTATTTTTCAACATTGATAACATAAATTAGTAGGTTAATTCTCTTTGTAAAGCAGATTGCCAGCGCAAAGCACCCAGTGCACCGCACTGCCTTAATCCTGTATTGCAAGCAACCTAACATTGAATACCTAGCACTGAATACACGCCTCCATCATGCTTCTGATAGCGGTGTTCCACGCACTCGGGCACTGCCAGATTGAGGTCTTAATTAAGTAAAAGAACTAATATAACATTTCCTAATTTATTTACAATTCTACCAACAAAGTTATACAGCTTTTTCCTACACAATATACTGTATCACTCAATTACAATCCTCTGCAAAAGCAATAAACTACATGAGAACCTAATTACATTAATACATTTAATAATTAATGAGTTCTGCTAATGTGAACCCTGTAGTCTAATACTGTTTGCACAAGAACTCTTCTCGGCAGGATGAGGACTATTCATATTGGCGCTCAACCAGACTGCATTCATACCGGCGCTCAACCAGACTGCATTCATACCGGCGCTCAACCAGACTGCATTCATACCGGCGCTCAACCAGACTGCATTCATACCGGCGCTCAACCAGACTGCATTCATACCGGCGCTCAACCAGACTGCATTCATACCGGCGCTCAACCAGACTGCATTCATACCGGCGCTCAACCAGACTGCATTCATACCGGCGCTCAACCAGACTGCATTCATACCGGCGCTCAACCAGACTGCATTCATACCGGCGCTCAACCAGACTGCATTCATACCGGCGCTCAACCAGACTGCATTCATACCGGCGCTCAACCAGACTGCATTCATACCGGCGCTCAACCAGACTGCATTCATACCGGCGCTCAACCAGACTGCATTCATACCGGTGCTCAACCAGACTGCATTCATACCGGTGCTCAACCAGACTGCATTCATATCGGCGCTTAATCTTCCTAGTTAATTCCGCAGATACATGTGCCCCAGATGACTCAATTCAGTGTCGAAAGGTTTCTTGACCGACTTTTGTGAAGGAAACTGAAGAAAGCGAAAGAGCGCGTGATAAAAGTCTGGGTTAAAACTATGTGTGCGTTTGCATTTAACAGAAACTGGCACCTTTCTCCTTGCAGACTGACAATACGCAAGCGTGAAATGCCAACTTACGTACAGGAAAAGTTTACCAATACCAAATGGAAGCCTATCAAGCAGTAGGAACGTAGATGCAACAAAATACATAAAATATACACCTTAACACACATAAGAGACAAGACAAGAGAAACTTCATACAATTTGTATTAATGAAATCAATATAATTGCAAAGATAATTTGAAACAATTGAAATGTTAAAAGTTGCTGTGAAAATTAAAACAGAAATTAAACTTGATTTGAATGAAAATGAGCTGATTACAGAGTCAGAAAAAATTAAAACTTTTTAACTGAATTGCTGACCTCTTGTTTACAAGTAGTGTTNTGATTTGAATGAAAATGAGCTGATTACAGAGTCAGAAAAAATTAAAACTTTTTAACTGAATTGCTGACCTCTTGTTAACAAGCAGTGCTAAATTCCAAACTGCATGACAAGATATTGAAAATCTTAAAATTCTTGCTCGTAGTAAAATGTTGGTTTGAAAATGTTCAGAAAATTAGTAGCACCTCGGCTAGCGCGCATGAACATTTGCAGAAAATTCCTAGACCACCGTTTTGCTGTAGGTAGATTAAGTTAGCAAAAATTTCAGAATTATGAAAAGAAAAGTTTCAAATTTAAGTTCTGACTTGAATTTTGCCAGGAAGTTCATTACGCAGATTGTACACTCACATAATCCTTTAACTCGTCTGGATGAAGTGGAGTTGGCAGCGAGTTATCAAATAAGAACTCAAAATAATATAATTCTGGTATTTCACGGCTCTTCTTTCCACCCACCCACCCACATTTAATAGATTGTGAGGTGCCTCTTTATCCCGGGGTTCACACAAAATGCTAATTATCTGGATACAATCTTAGAGAAAGGCACTTCCTGGGATAACACACTTAAGTTAAAATTTAATTCCTCCAAGGTGCAAATATAACTTACATACGTTTTTACAGGCTGAAACGCTACGAGAAAATACAAATAACATAAAATACTGCCACTGAGCATAAACTGCACTCTCTAACAAAATTTAAATATATATATGGAACTAATATAATAAAGAAAAATTAAGAAAGGTTGTCCTGATGTTACAATACTAACCAAAACAAACTAAAAATGTTCAAAACGTGTGTTTAAAACCAAAATATTGACACAGCTCAGAAACACAGAGGAAAATGCTGTCCCACCACAAGACATCCAAGAGATATGAAAGTTGTATATTGGGTTTTAGTACAGCTTACCTTGTTGCAATAGACGAGGGCACTGCAACACATCCTGTGTACACAGTACAGAAAATGACATTGTGCCAGGCGTCGAGCGCTATTGTTTGCACGTCTTTCCTAGGACATATTGGAGTGAATGCATTGAAACATTCACATTCACTTTTACTGCAGAGTAGGACAATCAGCTGACAGGCATTTGAGTGCCCAGCGCTGTGGTTGGTGGCGAGTGTAATGCTGACTGCTCCTTGCGCTACGTCTTCCTTCATAATTTGACCATGTGATGGCCTGTGGTTTATGAATGGTGGGGGTAATTATTAATAATCATGTCTTTTTTGAAGGAAACATCCGGGAGGGATGATAACTGTATATTCTGCTTTTGATTTACAAAAACGTTTAATGTTCCAAGAAAATAGTAAAAAATATATATACACGCACACACATGCATATATATATATAATGAGGTGTTCCGAGGCTTCATTTCCATGATGTATCGGTCCCACTAGCCTCACAATTCCGTAGTGATGGAAACTAATGCGAGTTGACTGTCATCTGTCCACTGTGAATTTACAGTACTCGTATATTGATCAGTTGCCGGTGTGCGAGGTTTGCAATGAGTGGAGTGTTGCTAAGGGTGTTTGGTGTTCCTTCTGAACATGACCGTGTTAAGGTTTGTGAATAGAGGGTGCTAGTGTTTCGGGGGCTATGAGTTGGCTATGCGGAGAGCGTTACCTGGACGCATACAAATGTGCTGAATTAATGTTGTCTTGGCCTTTACTGTTTGATTATTTAGTAGATCATGGTGTGTTGTGTGAGGTAAGGTGCAAATCATGCGCAGCGGTAGTTGAACTGGCATAGGACAGTGATTTTTTTTTCAATGTCAACAGTCTGCTAGGACATCTTCTGGTAGAAAATATAAGAAGGTGCTATGTAATTTTAAGAAATATTTTCAGTAAAGCACATGGTTTAAAAAAATTTTTAATTTGTCTGTTGCGATTATTTGAAAATCGACGTAGAATTTCCTTGCAATTCGTAATCCTCGCACCATGTTTTTGAGTAGAATGTGTCACGTTAGCGTACTAACGCAGTGGATTGGTCGTCCTTTCGTCGCGAGGTGGTGATTGATTGGTGCATGCATGAGACAAGGGGTAAAACTGGAGAGAGATGAGGCTAAATTTGAGAAGAGAAAATTCAATAAGGAGTGTGTCATCCAGAGGCAGTGGATTTTCGGTGGAATCGAGAGATAGGAATTGCAAATTATAAATGTGTAGCTTGTGTCAAGGATCATACTAGCAGAAAACGGTAATTGTTAAGAATCGTGGCTTTACGTCGGAACACTCCCCCTCCCCCCCACCGCATTATTTTACATCAAATTCCAAGCTTCTCACATTTTCAAGTGCTTCACGCTCGTTACCTACAAGAAACTGCTGGCGTGCCTTGAATCACTTTTTGGAGATTGACTCCCCTGCTGGCGCTTGGACTCTGGCTCGAACAGTATTGTTTGTTTATGCTTGAACAGTATTGTTCAGTGCAAGGGGACTACTCTTGAACATAGTTTACATGGGAACACAGTAATTAAAGACCAAGTAACAACTGCAACCTATTGTGAAGTTAGAGATAGTTTGGTTAGGTCTTCTGCATTTGACATGGCCAGATGCAAGCAGTACGTAAACCTTTCAATTCCCACGCTAACATGCTGACGCAATGGTTTACGGGGGTAAAGGGATAATAGGACGATATAGTAGTGTACAACAACGTGGTGTGTGCGGGAAACACTCACCGGTCCAGAGACATTCTGCCTGCTGCTCAGTGATGGTCGACCACCAGACGTGGCCAGATCCCGTTGTCCTCCGCATCTTGTGAAGTGGTTGTTGAAGAACCGCGGGTGGTTTGTGCCCCACACCAGTCTGCCGCGATTACTCCGTTGCTACGCGCAGGATAGCACTTACGTGGGCTACATATGGAGCTACCAGCCTTTCCACACTCTAATTACACGCTGGCTAAATGACAAATTAATAACAATAAAAGACAGGGGTCGCTGGTTTGGGAGGCCCAGCTCTTTGTGTGACGATACGCAGTATGTACTGAAATAAGAAGGTGTAATGGAGTTTTGCACGACTTATTACTCTACTTCAGGTACAATTACAAAAGACTACATATCACTCTACTGAAGCGGGCTCGATACTGTAGTCTGTTGATGGCTAGTGTAGTTTCAAAAAGGAGCTTATGTCTCCGTGGGAAAACTTAAGTGCTGTTATGCTCGTGGAGCCTGCACGAGTGAGAGTGGCTCACCTTCCGGGCCGATGAAGTTAAGTTAGTTAATTAGACTAAAGTTCCGTTTCAAAACAAGAGAGGAAGATATCAAAATGCATCATTTCCTGCTCGCCACGAAGGAATTGTATCCTCCGCCTATATATATTGAGTAATATGAAAGAGGCTACGTTTCGTGTAATTACNACAGTAGAATCCCGATAATTCGTATTGTCAAGGGACTGAATGTTAAATATGAATTATCGAGATATTCAAATTAGCGGGATTACCAATAATCGGGAGCAAAAAAAGAAAAACATGTATAATAACGAGATAAATGCAAATTTGCATTAATATGTAATGATAAACGCGTGGCTACATATTACGTATACATATGTACTTTATATATAAATCAATAATTACTTCAATAAAAAACACATTAAAAATTTACGTTTAAAAAAAATCTGTCATTTTCTTTTGGTGCAAGCCTTATGACGGGTGTTGTCGATGACTTTGTCAAGCATGTTCAAAGCAGAAAATACTTCATCGCCAACGTCTGATTTCGCTAAGAAATGGCGCACGTTGTTGATGTATTCTTTAGCTACTTTAGGTGTAATTGTCGGCACATCATCTTCGTCATTACCATCACCATCAATGTCCTGAGATGGAGCCAAAATTTCATCTTCAGTTAGAATCCCCGCTACCACTAGGCCATCGTCAAAATGGACGAAATCTTCAAACGTTATAGAATTTTCTTCATTTTGAGGAAGACGATTCCAATTCACAGGGCATTCTAAGTCTTGTTCAGTAACTGCTGATGAAAGTTCCACCTTCGTGAATCCACAGCACGAAAACCATTTTTTATTGTGCTTTCGCTAACACTTTGCCATGCTTTGTGAGCAATGTTCATGGCTGAAAATAAGGTGATTTTATGATCCTTCCCATCCTCGATGCTGTCAAGGAGTTGCATCACTACTTCCTTGCGGTAAAAGGTTTTGAACGTTTTAATTATGCCCTGGTCTAGAGGCTGCAGCTTAGAAGTAGTGTTGGCAGGCAAAAACACAACATTAACATGACTGAGCGGTGGGGTATTGTTGTGGGCCGTACAATTATCCATGAAAAGTAGAATTTTTCGCTGCCTTTTCTCCATATCAGCATTCACTGATCGTATCCATTCCTTGAATAATTCGCCCATCATCAACGCTTTTTTGTTTGCACGATAGGTCATCGGAAAAGTTTTTATGTTTTTAAACATCTTGGTTTGGCTGATTTGCCTATCTCAGATCCATCCATGTTGGCGGCCAACAATTTGTTACACGCTCTTTACTATTTTTTTCCGCCATGAAACTTTTCTTCCTTAAAACACATTGATCAGTCGGGGAGACAATTATAAAATAACACCGTCTCATCGGCATTAAAAATGTTGCTGGGCTCATAAGAATCGATTATTTCTCCCAATTCGTATTTCCACTCAGAACAAACGTCGGCTGATATACTCGCACTTTCAACACTAAGATTCTTCAATTTTATGCTGTGCCTTTTTTTAAACCTATCAAACAAACCATCACTTGCACGAAAGTCTTTAATTCCCATTTTTTTCTGCGAAAACTTTTACTTTTTCTCTTAAAATGTTTCCTCCAACTGGTACATTCGAATTCCGTGCTTGCGCAAACCACTTTTTAAAATTCTCTTCTAGTTGTGGATACTCACCAGTCTTAAAGCGCTTCACTTTGCTGTCCGATGTCTGGGAGGCGATCTTGTCCTTGTTCTTCATAATTGATGTTATTGTGGAAGGAGAAACGTTATCACGTTTGGACACGTATATTTGTTTATCACCACCGGGCACGGCGGTAATGATTTCTTTTTTTTCTCTAATGGAAAGACACTTACTAGCTCTTTTCAGAGGCATGGATAAGACCGAACTGACTAACTTTTCACTTGCTCTGCTCCTTCCTACCCTCTCATAACCGTAGACCGGACAGCAAGGCGCCTCTTAGTTCTGAGAATCACAGACACATCGCCTCACAGCCTACTCTGCGTCATTACCTGCCCTTAAAACCCTCCTACGTCCCTCAGGACCCTTCCGGTCTTTTTTACGCGGCCTGAATTGCATAAATCTAGAGCTGGTGTACAGTCTAGGGTTAAAAACATTACGAGTTAACGAGATTTTAAAGTTGTAAATAAGAATTATAAGACGTTTTAATTGAGCTCGAGCACCAAAATAAATACGTATTATCGAGTGGGACCGGAATGCATTGTTTTTTTTACGAATTAAAGGGATATTCTCAAGGGACCGGCAAATTTGTACGAATTAGCGGGATATACGAATAATCGGGATTTCACTGTATTTATTGTGACTATTTGATCTATGCGAGTAGTTATACATTTTCTGACGGGCAGTAGCACATCGGCATATAACCAACCTGATTCACCTCCAAGCATAGCTCCCTCTCACTCGAAAATACCATTCAAACCCAGCCAGAGTCCCAGCGCCAGCAAAACAGTGATTCAAGGCACACAGACAGTTTTTTGTAAGTAACAAACACGGCTTGAAACTGATGTAAAAATAATAGCAGGGGGTGTGTGTGCCAACGTGCAATGGTGCGTCGCCACATACACCTCTTNTAATAGCAGGGGGTGTGTGTGCCAACGTGCAATGGTGCGTCGCCACATACACCTCTTGTGATTCAACGACTGTGACATTCCATCAAGTTAGGTTAAGTCCTTCCTGAATTTAGCGTGGTAAAATCACCCAAATGACATATGCAAAATTTTACATCATTCTTATGCGTTTTACCCCACAATTCCCCTGATCTTCATANAAATCACCCAAATGACATATGCAAAATTTTACATCATTCTTATGCGTTTTACCCCACAATTCCCCTGATCTTCATAGCCCTCACAACTGTCACGTTTCATAGTACGTACTGCAAATATTGTGATGTCTACATTAAATTCATGTTCAGTGTGATTACTTTAATGTAGATTCATACCATCTTCTGACAGGTTTTTTAGTCATAAAAATCATAATTCTTAACATTTACATTTTTTTTAATGGAAAAGCAGTGATTTTTAATAATTACCTAATTGTTTTCAAAGAAGCCACAGTGGAGGGCTCTATAGCGGGTTGCACTCACCCACACCGGCGTCCTTAAGCTGCAACATGTGCGTGTGGATGACGGCAGGGTCCCGGGAGCTGTAGCAGCCGAGTGCCGGGTAGTAGTNGAGATAGCGGCCAGGGCGGACACGAACAGGTGGCGTCTCCCCGCGCCGCAGCACCGCCGCAGCGGGAACATGCCGCCTCACATCCCCCGCCTCACCTCTCTCTCACTACAACTCCTCCTCACAACGCGCATTACTCTCACTGCCTCGAGAACTATCTAAATCACATTTAAACTATGTCGTTCCTTTTGTTTGGATTGCATCTCACAATTAATCTGTATTGATACGAACAAAAAACTTGATGAAATCGTATTTACGTTATAGGTTAGTCAAAGGTAATGTATTACCTTAAATATTATACCTTTTTTATTTTGTAAAGAAAACAACGGGTTAACCTTTGTGGAAGCAACGTGGTTTTGATGTCACTTCAAATATTTACTTCATTTAAACCCTTTTTGGTTTTAGCGCTGTAGTTTTCTGAACAGCCAAGGATGGTAAAAGTTAAAATAACAGTCCGATATGATAAATTTTATGTGCGGAAAACTTTCCAAAGTCACAGCGAAACCCTGTTAAATAACGGGTCGGGATAACGAAAATTTTTGTATGCATGTCTGGTTTTGAAATGTTTAGTAACAGAAGTNCCCTGTTAAATAACGGGTCGGGATAACGAAAATTTTTGTATGCATGTCTGGTTTTGAAATGTTTAGTAACAGAAGTGATAATCAGCAGATAGCCAGTAAGCAAACTGCAAAGTTTGCAACTGCTAACGAATACGATGTTTTTATTTTAGACCTATCAGGGACGCAGTAATATATAGCTGAATGACAGAAGATAGTAAGTTCAATCGTAGATGTTCTTTCATACACAAAATTTGAGATAGACCGNAATATATAGCTGAATGACAGAAGATAGTAAGTTCAATCGTAGATGTTCTTTCATACACAAAATTTGAGATAGACCGATCTCGCTGGCTGCGCTCAACGAATCTTCGAGTCCAAACATTACACTATTTTCCTGCCAACACGTATAATGTTCCTTCAAAAATAAATCTATGAATCGACCAGTGGTTTTACACCGATGTACACCGGTTGAGATCTTTAAAACATCACATTGATTTTTAGCGATGTTTTCGTCTGGTTTAAGACACATATTAATACCATTACACACCAATTTTAAGTTTTCATCGCGTATTTGTAAAACTCGACGTCTGAATTATTTTGGTATATTTTTAAATGCTTGAAAATTAGGAGTTGTGGGTGTGTGAACTTTTATTTCTCAGAGAAAGCGTTCGAAAATTCATCGGTTGATGTTTTGATTCATGTCCAAAAGATTTACCGAATTTTCAGGCCAATAACGTGGGGATAAATCTATTCAAAAGGACTCAACCGAAAAAGTAATTTTCGAACGTATGGTGTAAATCAGTGGATGCAACAGTACATTTTCTAATAAGTGAATAGCAAAACAGCATGGTTAGGATTTTAGGTTATGAAACTGATTTGTAAACATTTGCTTTGAGATGTATTTATACTTCCTCAACAGAATTTGTAATGCAGTTTCATTAAATTCAAGTTGACAAAAGTATTTTATTCATATAATAGTGCTCGTCATTTAAGAATTGAGATATAACCAAACACTTTCATCCGTGTTGACCATGTGACTTTGATAATTGTATTATTTTAGGGTTGGTAAATGTTGGGTACATGCACAGAATACGAATAAGCAGTGCACCTCATCTTTAGTCTATGTGTTCTTTACAGTTAGCTCTGCACTTGATAACGATAACAGGCAAATTCATAGTTCAGACGGAGCCAGTTTCTCGTTGTCGCTTGTCGGTTCTGTTGCATACAAAACTGTGGCGGAGTAGTTGCTCCAACATTACCAGTTATGTGTTCCTGTTGCGCTCATAGCAGAAAATTTCGATTTTCAAAATTTTGCAAGGTTGTGTTCAAGAAAAGTTCGGTTTGTGGACGAATTGCACACTTGAACACACGACTCATGACAGGGCCGACAGTGCCCTAGACCGCTTGTGGTCTGGTATATTCTGCGCACAAATGCATCCTCTGGCCATCAGAGGTGCAGCTCCAGGCCCGCCCGACACATTCGCGGTTGGCCGGCGAATGTTGTCTTGGAGATGCCTCACGTTTGCTGTTTCGCGATAGGGGCACTTTATGTCCCAGAATGGGTTGGAAACGAGCAAGGGTCATACACACTTCAAGCATAATAATGGTCTGTTTTTGCCATTACTGATGTAACAGTTCGTATGGCATCTCCCGAGGTCCAGCTCAGCATGTGTTTCGGCATTTGGCTGTCATGGTGAAAGCTGTGGTCACAGAGGTTGTTGAACCACCTCCCTTCGTACCCTAGCGAAAGGGATGACACCATTAAGGCCTGGGGTGGTGGTGACCATGCTCGCGTATGCCCTGGTGGTGGTATGTCACGTCATTCGCCCACACTGGAATGTAGGAGGGGGTAATGACTGTTTGTCTGGCTTGGCCTGTGTCCACAATGGTGGTGCTTGGGGATGTTCCTTTGTCCGGCACTGTCCCAAAATGGTGTAAATGTCTGAAACGTGAAATTTGCTGTTTTGAAGTCCGAAATTGATTTGAATCAATTCTTCCTGAAGACTTTTGAACACATGTATTTTTCGTGAAGTGCTTTACACATAAATGTATCCTAAATACACAAATTTCCCTTAGAAATTTAATTATATACACACAAAATGTACATTGTGGTGAAGACAACAGTTACTCTCAAATGTAATAAACATGCATAGGCACTGTTTATTGGGACATGGTTGGCGTGACCCAGGGATTGTTGAGTGTAGAAATGACTGGCGCCATAATTCAGTGGAGAGTTAGTGATGTGGGTCGTTCGGTCGATGGCCCAGGGTGCCCTGGATGTCTCCGTAAGTTTGAAGATGATGTGCGCACGCACTAAATATTGCACTACTTAGACATTTTGACCTTGTGGTGAGACTGTAGACCATCTCGTATGCCTGAAATATATTAGAACAGTTGTGGGTGGTACTACAAGGGTTGTAGCACCGTGTATGTTCTGGGGGACAATGAATCAACACTTACTGAATTTTGTAAAGCTGTTTACTCACATACTTGATTAAATGTTCAAAAAGTGGACACGTCAATATTAAAAGAAATGGACCCAGCACTGACAAACTGTCGGTAACCTTAGCGTGAAAATGACCCAATTCAGCATGGTGGTTATGTGTATACGCTGTAGTGTTAAACTCTCTGGTGAGAGTGTAGGTGGTTCTCCCCTTGGTACAGAAATAACTCAAATGTTCCAGTTAATTAAGTTACCGTTGCAATGAAGTGATATCAACCTAAATTATGGTACCGAGGGGGCTCGCAGAGCGGACGACCATTCTTCGGGTCTGGCTCATGTGCTGATGAGAACTGCATGAATGGCGCCGGTTTCTGTCACAAGAGGCATGAACCGACGTCAAACACCGAGTGCTAAAACATGACATAAGCACTATGTAACATTATTGTAATTGTGAAAAATTATATTAATTAAATGAAGCACATTGGTGACACCCCCGTTGATTACCAAATGTCTGTTAAGGTTGATGTTGTGGAGCTGACAGGGACTGTCACCACACTAAATTAAATGTTACTATGATGGAGGCCTTCATATGCAATCTTCTTTTATGCTGACGGGGTTGCTAGATTACCCAGGGCAAGTTTGATGTTATATTGCCCGGTGCTACCACAACTCAGTGGTGAGCTAATGAAGAGGGTCATCCAGTCGATGGCCCATGGGGACCCTGGTAATCCTCCATCAGTTGGTTGATGAGTTGTCACTTACTTACTGTTGCACTTTTATAACCGATGGCGAGATTGTTAGACGTCTCGTATACCTGAATAATGCTACAGAAATGCGGGTGATGCTACGAAGGATGTCCTACAATGATTTGACACTGATTTCACTTGGTTGAGTTGTTTATTCACTGTCCTTGCTACAGTTGAATAATGCTTGAATGGTGCATGGTAATGGACTCAGCACTTATACAGTGAAATACACGTGGTCTTAAATTGAGATGCGATTGCGCTTAACTCTTTGGTGAGAGGGCGGTTGGCTCTCCCCTCAGTACATTAAAATAACACAAATGTTCCGGTTGGCTAATATATAACTATTGTAGCGAAAATGTTTGCAGCCTACATGCTGGTACTGAGGGGGCTCGCGGAGCGGGCGACCACGCCGCTGGTCTTGTTCAGGTGCTGAGACCCACTGGGGCGAGTTATATCCGCTGCTGCCAAAAGTGACGACAACCGATATCAAACACAGAACGATGAAACATTACATGTACACTCTGTGATGTGATTATGATGATGAAAAATTTTACAAATTAAATGAAACACATTGGTGACATCCCCGTTTATTAACAAATGTCCATTAATGTTAAAGTTGCGAAATGGATGGGGAATGTCACCACACTAAATTATTTCTTACAATGTTGGAGGCCTTTATAGGCAATTTATATTTTAGAAAAACACAATAAGTCTTATATAAATACACACTAAATAATGACATGGTCAAGCTTGGCTACGGTGAACTTCCCATCGCGAGTTAGGAAAGCCAACTTGACCTGCGGTGTTACCAGAGTTGATGGTGTAATAATTATGTGCCTGGCGCCACAGCTCTGCGGTGAGCTGATGAGATGAGAGTCGTTTCGGTCAACGGCCTAGGGGACTATGGTCAACACTTTATCACACACGATGGTGAGGCTGTAGGCCTCCTCGCACACCTTAATTAATTACAAATAAAACACTTACGAACGATGCTTGTTGAGGTATTTATTACCTGAGACTCCTTACTGCACACACAACTATAATACAAAGCACATGGCCTTACTGGCCCGGAAACTGCGAGCGACCATGTGGTCTTTACAATGTGAAACTCGAATGCACTTAACAATTCTCCAATAAGAATAATGTCGCTCTCCCCTCAGTGCTATACAAATAAAATAATGAAACAAATAAAATAATGATTCACTTTATGACGTCGATACTAATGGATATGAGTTCAACTGATGATGTCCGCACCGAGGGCCTCTGTGGAGCGGGAGACTTACACGTCTGGATGCATTGAAGTGCTGACGAGAACTGGGGGGAAAAACATGGCCGNGATTGTGAGATAAAAGTCACATGTCTTAAAGTAACCTAAGATGATGTAATTTTCCCTTAAAGAAATACAAAAAAAAAAAAATGATTATATTAATTCTAAATGTCTCCATTGTACCAGCCAGAGTACTACCAAATGTAAAATGTCACATGTCTCTGGCTGTGGTTGTGTATAATGTCTCCAATGATGACAAAAAATGATATTAATTATATACACTGATAAATACACTGATGCTATTATTACATACCCTGATGAAATACACTGATGAAATAATAACATGGAATAAATTAGAAACACTGATGCACTTGCACTGATACTACCATGCACACCCTCAATCGTGCCCACAAGTTTGTCGGTGTGGTGTGTCTGGTGTGTGGACACGACTGCGGCAGTCATAGTGGGCATAAAGGGGTCATGAACGTACTGTTCACGTCAAACGGCCCCTCCTCTGGTGACCACTTCACTGCGCAATCCCTCAGGTGTCCCTCCACACTGCTAGGCACAGCATGTAGTGGGTGGTTTCAGCTGGTGGTGGGGCCTCAGTGAATAAGGCCCGCACCTCTGGAAGCTGACTCCTGCTGCTGTTGCTGCTGCTGCCACTGCTGCTGAGGTTCCAGGGTGCTGGCCCTGGTGGTGCTGGCGTCTCTTGGCATGCAGGTGTGGGCGGGGGTTGTCCCCTCCACACGTGGTGCATGCCGGACTGATCTGCTGACATGGCCGCTTAGAGGGGCGGAGAGGGGTGGTAGACCCCTCTTCTTATGACTCCTCCTGGCTACTGCTGCTGCGGAATGGACGTCGGCGTGATGTAGATGTTGGCGAGGGGGGAGGAGAGGGCCCCGGTGAAAGGCTGCGAAACCTCATTACGCTCCCCCCATCGCTTTGGCCGACATCCTCTGGAGTGAAGTCCCCCACTGTTGGTCCTGCTGAGAGTGCTGCGGCGAAGCCATACAGAGGGCTGCCCTGTGGGGTGCTCTGTCCCACAGGTGTCTGTTGGCTCACCATCAGCAGCGTCCCTGCTGACCAGTGTTGT
The DNA here is from genome assembly GCA_002778355.1 of Clitarchus hookeri. NCBI lineage: Eukaryota > Metazoa > Arthropoda > Insecta > Phasmatodea > Phasmatidae > Clitarchus > Clitarchus hookeri. The sequence continues at coordinate 124,493 of NQII01002974.1, forward strand.
GATGCAGGGCGTCACGATGCTGCTGGGTGACCCTTCCAGGCCTGCAGTGTTGCTGGTGGTGCTGATGCTTGCTGGCAGCGGCAATTCTCTCTCTCGAACCTCTTCCTCCTCCACGTCCCTCGTGGGCGTTGAAACACCGGGCGTCGTGATGGAGAAGAGGCGCTGGAGAACTCTACCATCGCTGTCGGGGCTCTGCATCCCGCCTTCCCTCGAGTCGTCTTTGGTTGCATTGCTTTGGTGGTGCTCGACAACCCAAGATAGACACTTTACACTTTTCTCAAATAACGTTTCCCTCACAAATGACGGGGCCACGGTGGCTGAGCGGTTAGACTGCTCGCCTTCCACCAAGACGAACTGGGTCCAATCTCCGGTCTGGTCACTCCGTATTCTCGCAAGTGGGAATCGTNCGGGGCTCTGCATCCCGCCTTCCCTCGAGTCGTCGTTGGTTGCATTGCTTTGGTGGTGCTCGACAACCCAAGATAGACACTTTACACTTTTCTCAAATAACGTTTCCCTCACAAATGACGGGGCCACGGTGGCTGAGCGGTTAGACTGCTCGCCTTCCACCAAGACGAACTGGGTCCAATCTCCGGTCTGGTCACTCCGTATTCTCGCAAGTGGGAATCGTGCCGGACGATGCCGCTGGTCGGCGGGTTTTCTCGGGGATCTCCCATTTCCCCCGCCCCTTGATTCCGGCGCTACTCCATTCTCATCTCATTTCACTCTCATGGGGTCTCAAGACCTCGGTGTTAAGAGCCGCCCAAATCTCTCAACTCAATCAACTCACAAACGACTGGTGTTCTTGCAGAATGCTTGAGAATGTTTTCTCTTAATGAACCAATACACACATTATAGTAGCCATACATGATCACGTATTCACCGCTGTAGGAATATTTAGATTGCCTTCCATGCTTTGAGGATATAACGGTTCACTATAGCACACTTATTATTTTGGTTTTGATATCTGTTAACTTGTAATGTTTGTTTTTAACACGATTTTATTTTGTTTGTTTACATTTTGATGTAATATTAATTTCAGCCCCTACAGTTTATTTTCAGTAATTCTTAAAGACACTAAATATTTATTTGTAAACCACCCATCTATTTTATTTTAGTTTTATTCACGACTGTATCGTATTATGTATTTTAACTTAGAAATATTAAATAGAGAATTTGTAATGACTTTTTATTTTCCTAAATTAATTTTGTAATTTTTTAATAGTAATTAACTGTTTTTAACTTTGGCTTGAATTGTATTTTGTTTTCTCGTAATTTTCTTTTGCACTTCACCGGAAGTAGGATTTTATGTTAGTGCTTAGGATAGAGATAGTTGCCAGGAGTAGTTTGTTTCTCGAACAACGCCACCAGCCCCTCCCCCCCAACCAAAGCCAGGTGTGCTAGAACCGACTATTTATAGCTACTCAGGGCGTATTTATACCAAATGTTGTGTGGCACTTTTGTTTTCGGCGCGGTTTCAAGATTACAGACTCCTGTCTAAGTTACATACAAATATGTTAACAGGAAGTATATGTTACCTCCCTCGCGGATTTCAGATTCGATGCGCCGTTCTGCAATAAACCGGGAGACCAGATAAAGTTTACGCTAAAACTGAGCTGACGACGTAGAAAGCGATGGCAGCGCGGGCTGGATATTTGGGCGTGCGGTCTCCGAACCTCGGGGCGACCCTCCTTGGCCCGGTGTTCACTGTGTCGCGCGCTCGTTAACGCGAGGACGAGACCATGCGGGAGGGGGTGAGGGGGGACGCCGGTCACGGACGCGAATCTGCCAGCGCTAACGAAGCAGCGATCTGCGGCATTATTTCGGAAATTGCGGTGGGGAATGTTCTGGAGTGAATACGGCTTAATTTTGACATAGCCACCAAATTTTCAACANGCGGCATTATTTCGGAAATTGCGGTGGGGAATGTTCTGGAGTGAATACGGCTTAATTTTGACATAGCCACCAAATTTTCAACAAGTGTATCTTGACAAAATATCGAGTGTGTTTTGATTAAGCGGCAGTTTGTCCACAACTCGCCACTTCTCAACTTTCCGCACGGAAATAATGCACCTGTCCTGTCAATGACCTTGTGCAATCGGTCAGAATGTGAAGCATAAAAATAAAATAAATATCCAGGTTTATAGTTCATTCACGGTTACTTCAAACTTTTCTGAGGCCCTCCTGAAATTCTACTTCCAGAATATTCCTCCGCTCCATGCAAACAAAGCTTAACCGAGTCTAGAAATGTACACCAAAGGATAACTGACCTCATTTGTGCGTACTCACTTTAATATCATCTTGCACGAGAACTATTCCTTACTAGGCATTGCCTCCTATTTTACCGCTGTTTTATTAATAGGGTACTTGTATAAATGGGTAATTGTACCCAATATGGACAGTGCTCTCAATATGGACACCCCTAATATCTTTAGAAGTAACAATTTTGATCGAGAGATGGCGCTACATGTCCGTGAAGAAAAGCAGTTGAAAAGATAATTTAGCCTGTAAAGTGCAAAAAAGCGCGCTGTTCGCCATTTGGAAGGAAACTTGTTGTTTCGTGGTGTGCTGATCGTAATTACAGGTATGTGTAAATTCTTATTATATATGGTAAAATTACTTTAAATAATTGAAAAGTGGAGTGTTTTAGAAAGCTGATAAAACATATTTTCGATTGCTATTGCATATATTGCTTAAAAATGTTTTCTTTGTTTATTTATTACAAGATTTAGTAAAACTACGCCCGATTCCCAATATGGACACCTTATGTCCACATTGAAAGTACAGCAAGTGAATCTTCAGATTCACAAATTTGTAAAATATCTGTTTGATGTTATTTTATTTAGCTAATTCATAATAAAATAATGTTTATATTTATTTTTAATCTTAATTATAGTATCCGCACATTACATTGCGAATTAAGAGTGGAAGTACACCTTTTTACAGGTTTGTCAGTGATTACTTGAACGACTTTTATTTTCTGAACTGTTACTTAAAATTTTTGTTTTCAATTGCAAAAATGTTTCAAATCAGATGCTGAGATAGTAATGTAAAATATTTGCATCGAGAAATTTTAATTTTTAAGGTGAGGTGGGACTTAAGGGGGGGGGGAACATTTAAAAAAAACATTTCAAAAGAGAAAATATAGGTTATAATAGAAATAAAATAATAGATATAATATAATAGAAATACAATAGAATATAAAATAGAAGGTCGTCCAAATTACCTGTGAATAAACTGTCAATTTTGTCCTTCTTATGTGTTCACTGTTTTTTGTTTTCAGATTTTTTAAAGATTTGCTCATTATGGGGCCGAAAATAAGAGGCAAGTGGACAGAGGAAAAATTGCAGAATGCCATTCGAGCCGTACACAGTGGGACATCATTTGCCAGTGCAGCTGAAGCAGCAGGGATTCCAAGGACAACTCTCATGAGAATTTTCAAGACTGTCCAGGTGAATGATCAAATCCGAAAGCCAAAGTTGGGCCGCAAATTCATGCTCACAGAAAAGCAGCAAGCTGAACTTTGTGCAAGAATATTTAGACTAGCAGACGTAGGCATGCCAATTACTGGGAGATTACTACGAAGGAGTATTTTCACCTATGCTGAGAAGATGGGTTTGAAGCACAATTTCAACCAAGCAACAAAGATGGCTGGAAGGAAGTGGTTGGCAGCTTTCTTGAAAAACAACCCACTTGTTGCTAAAAGGAAGTCTCAGAACCTCAATCCAGGGAGAGCCCAGAAGCTGAACCGGGCAATTGTTTCTGATCATTTTCAGAAACTGCAAGCGTGCTTGGAAGAATTGGATATTGTAAATCAACCGCAGCACATTTATAACATGGATGAAAAAGGGTGCCGGCTTACTATCCACCATCAACAGAATGTTCTTGCACGAAAAGGGGCAAAAAGGGTGCATTTTATTGCACCAGAGCATGCAGAAAATGTAACAATTGTTTCTTGCTGTAGTGCCCTCGGCCACAGCATTCCTCCCATGTTGCTTTTCAAAGGAAAGAGGATGAAACAAGAATGGAAGGATAACATGCCTCCAGGAACAGAAGTTATGATGACCCCTAAAGGCAGCATGACCACTGAGGTATTCTGCACTTGGTTGGAACATTTCGCTAAGTTCAAAACTGCAGGTCCCACTCTTCTTGTTTTTGATGGAGCCAGTTCTCATTTGGACGCAGAAATCGTGACAAAGGCAGACGAGCACAATGTAACACTCTACTGCCTGCCCAGCAACACGACTCATGAATTGCAGCCCTTGGACAAAGCTGTTTTTAAAGCTTTTGAATCATACTGGGATGATGAAGTATTGCTCCATTTCACTCGTCACCCTGATAGACAGATCACTCGACTTAGATTTGGGGAAATCTTTAGGAAGGTTTGGAATCGTTCGATGACTCTGTCGAACATAACTTCAGGTTTTCAGGCAACTGGAATTTTTCCTTTCGATCCAACTATAATTCCAGATGAAGCCTTCGCGCCTAGTGACATTACTGCAATTCCGGAACCAGCAGCAGAAGGGGAAGAAAATGCACCACATTTGGAAACTGCAACAGATGTTGAAGCTCCTGTTAACAACATACCTTCTCCTGTTATTGACCCACCTTCATCACCTGCTAGATCATTTTCCATGGAAAATTCCTTCACCAGCGTGTTATCGACTCCAACTGTAAGAAGGACGAAGACACAACGTCGCCAGGCGATAAACTCAAAAGGCATCAAAGTGGTACAATCCTTGTTCAACAAGCTGCCATCTGAACAATTCTCCAAAAAACCTCCTCCAAGAAAACAATCCTCCAAAAAGCCCTTGCAGAAAAATCAAAAGAAGCCTCCCCTCAGTAGGGTATCTGTTGGTGAAATCGCAGGTACCAGTGGTATGACTTCCTCAACAAAGGAGAGCTGGTACTGCTTCTTATGCAGTATTGATGCTGTTGCAGACATGCGGCTATGCATCACATGCGGCAGATATGTCCATGAGGACTGTGTGGGACTTACCGCCAATGATGAAGAAGTTTTTATTTGTCCATCCTGTGAGGACTGAGTAATAACAGATGTAAATTCTGCAGACAGATGCAATAAAGCTAAGCAAAACCAACAATATTATTTCATAATATTTTGTAGTAACTGAGGTGCTTTTTTGCATGGGTCTTCGAAGAGCCACAACCGAAAATGACCCCCCCCCCCTTTTCTAAAGTGCATGTTCTGAAGATATTTACTGTGCCCCCCTCCCCCGCAATACTTTAAGATATATTTTTCTATCCCCTCTCCTCTAAAATCCCTTGGAAGAGTGGCTCTTCCATACACCCTGTGTAGTAGGTCAATAAGGAACCACCTGTCCCTAATATGGACATGCATGTCCATAATAGGGACAGGTGGTTCCTTATATGAACACTTGTAAACATTTTTTGTTTTTATCATTTAAATTAAACCAGAATAATTACAAGGTCGCTAATTTTAATAATGATAGTCAACAGTCCAGGGATAGTGGTAATGTATTTTTGGAGTCCTATGACGTGTACACGGGGGTGAATAAAATACATTTTCCTTAGGGTGTCCATATTGGGTACAGGTATTAAATTTATAGATAAAAAAAAACATTTCAATTTGACCAAAAATAAGGTATTTTTTATGTTAACACAAGTATTAAACGCTTGCGATGCATGAAATATAGACGAAACAACTGAAAACGTCATACTTGGGTGATTTTTCAAAGGTTCGATTAAAAAAGTGTGAAGAAAACGTGAGCAGACTATAGCATTTATCTTCGCACGTAGTCGCACGAAGAGGACTCGTCGCCTTCAGTGCCAGCAACAACTGAAAAGCAGCGAGGGATATTTGAGCTAAAAAACTCGCCAACAGTCAATTTCACGAATTGTGTTGTNCAGCAACAACTGAAAAGCAGCGAGGGATATTTGAGCTAAAAAACTCGCCAACAGTCAATTTCACGAATTGTGTTGTCATCCACAGATGTGCTAGTTACGTAGTCAGTTCCTCGGGACAGTGGCCAGAGTCATAGCACGGAATGGCCGCTCGCTGCAGGACGCGACTCAGACCGTGCTCCGACTGCAGGTTCACTCTTGTCCCGCCAGACGTCGCGTGCAGCGTCTTAAAGAATGTACTCTGTGAGCGCGTTGTCGCGTTTTTGTATATCTTTCGGCCCTTGTCGAGAAATTATTATTGTAATATCGTAATTGTAAGGCATTCTCGTATAATTTCCCCGAAGAAAAATCTTTCCCATATATACTCCCTGAAGTTTTGCGTCACTGTAAAGTGTAATGTGGCAAAACCATTATTTCACAAATATTATTATTATTTTTTTAAATATACTTTGGTGAGGAAATGGTGGCACATGTCTTACAAGAATCTGTACGACCTGTTACGTGAATGTCCGAATAGAAAGACGGATGAAAAGTTCGTATGTTTGGAAAATAAGCTTATAAGAATCACGAAATGCACGGACATTAAACAAGATTAGTTGAAACGTGCTTTGAGATATTTCAAGAGTGAATTCAAGTACAAATGGATAGCCTCCAATTACATGGAAGAACGATTATTAAAGAATAATGAAAAGTGGCTCAACAATACCATAGAACCACCTTCGTGGTGTACATCGAAAGCAAGCTGACCAAGAAAAGAATTTGGAGAGTTGAGAAATCGAAGCAAGGCACCCGTAACACAAGAAATAAGGAAGCAGATGCCACGCGATCAGTTGACCTTGGCAGCCTGGATGAGTCAGCGTGCTGCAGGAAATATAGAAATAATACAAAATATAACCTCACCATCAACAAGAGCTGAGAAATAAAGACATGTCATTTCATCTTCACCTAGCAATCCTGTCAAAAAATTCTCACCATCTGAGGCATTATCAGTTTATACTAAAGTAGTTTTGACAAGAAGGCAATACGAACTTATTCATGCAACTAGCATGAACATTTATCTGTGTTATTCGCTAGTGCAAAAAGCTTTTTTTTTTTTTTTTTTGACTGTTACCCTCCAGAAGAGCATATGAGAGCAACAGAAACAATAGCTGAAGTTAACCTACAAGATATAGATCATACGGCTTCGCGACTTACTTAGAAGAAGTATCTATTAGAAAGGACCACATAAGAAGAAAAATCTACTTTGGAACTTATATCGAAATTGGGATTTGATGGTTCACAACAGCAACAATTTGAGAACAACGCTGATAGTGATGCAAAATTCTTTCAAGGTTCACGTCTCCCCTTGCGATTGATATGTAGCACTTGTGAATCGAAAATGACTATATGACAAAATACAGAACCCTCTTCAACACGATACTGCAGGCCGATACGCANAGCACTTGTGAATCGAAAATGACTATATGACAAAATACAGAACCCTCTTCAACACGATACTGCAGGCCGATACGCACCCGGTTTACTGATGAAACATGCCATATTGCCCAGAAATAAACAAATTACATCAAAGATAAAGCAGTTAACCTGAAGACTACTGTAATACCGACTTAAAACTACGCATACATTATTACCCACCATGGGTGATGCAAAGGTTTGCAATGCTGCGACANACTGTAATACCGACTTAAAACTACGCATACATTATTACCCACCATGGGTGATGCAAAGGTTTGCAATGCTGCGACTGATACAACTTTGAGATGTTACATATGCGGAGAGATATCGAAAGGTTTTAACAAGTTAAAGAGACAAAAGAAAGCAGTTAATCATGATGCTTTGGAATTTGGACTGTCCATCCTTCATGCGGGAATACGTCTTCTTTTTATAATAAAAGTGACAAGGATGTTGTGGAGGCCACNTTTGGACTGTCCATCCTTCATGCGGGAATACGTCTTCTTTTTATAATAAAAGTGACAAGGATGTTGTGGAGGCCACCAAGAAGAGGATTCAAAGGCCTTTTAAGAGGAGATGGGTCTGGTGGTGGATATCCCAAAACCAGGCTTTGGGAACATGAACGATTGCAATTCGTCAAGCAGGTTCTTTGCAGATCCCGAGACTGCTTCACGAATAACTGGAGTATATATTAATCTAATCAAAACATTCCAAGTAAAATTAGAGGATATGTCGAGTGGACACTGCATTGATAAAAACAAATTTCCCGAATACACAGAAAATACCGGAAGACTGGACGTTCACTTATATGGGGGGCACCCTATGTCACCCACAATACAGAAATCTTGATTCATGGTGCGACATTGACTCAGCGCGCAATATTGCCGATTGGCCAACTCTCAGAGGGCGCGGCCGAAGCGAGAAACAAACATTTCCGTCTACTTATATAGGAAAAAGTTTACCAGAAAGGCTCCCCAAGAAATGTGTAACAAATATGTATTGAACAGGCTCTTGCTAAGTTCTTATTTATTTCTGAGCAGTATTAGACCATGATCTAGNGGGGGGGGGGAATGCAAGCCATTCTTAATCGAAGCATTGGAACTTATGGTCTCAGACACACCACCTACAGCGCACATACATCCAACATCAGCAGGGGATGGCATCGAAGATGTGCCCCAAGAGTAGGAAGAGACCTACACTGAAGAATCTGAACCTGAATCCGATTAAGGTACATCAAATTATTTGTTTTTTAATATGATACTTTTCAAAAAATGCTATTGATCATATTTTTTTATTTTNATTAAGGTACATCAAATTATTTGTTTTTTAATATGATACTTTTCAAAAAATGCTATTGATCATATTTTTTTATTTTTTTATTTTCTTCAGTCAATGCAATTGACTCAGAGAAATTGCTCTATTCGTGTTTTGTCATCCTGACATGAATTAAGTATTCACCTTAATTATGTTATTTGTGAAGTAATACGTGTCTCATCAGTATGTATTTGTATGTTATTACTCACTTGGGCACAGGATATTCCTCCGCCTAATTCAAACCAAGCTTAACCTAGTATAAAAAATTACATCGAAGGGACAACGCACAACATTCGTAGCAACTCCGTTTAATAACATTTTTCATAAGAACTATTTCTTACTAGGCATTACCAACAAAACATGTAGGTATTACTTGTTTTGATTCATATAACGTACAAATGAAATATTGTAGTTTATAGACAAAATGTAAGTAAATAACAAAACTAAGGTGCTTTGTAAACACTAGTATAAAGCATTTTGCGGTATATGGCATATGCAGGAGATAACCAGACACGCCATACGTTGGGTGGCTTGCCAAAGGTTCGATTACAAAAGTGTGAATAAACCGCGAATATACTAAATGCATATATTTTAAACACATTTCTTACCATGGTAGCGTAAACATTACTATTTAATATTATCATTATTAATATTCTCTTTTAGTAAATATACATAGGGTAATAGCCGACCTCCAGCGGCGCAGTCGATTGGTGCGCCGCCGGTGCGGGAGGTTCTGGGTTCGAATCCTAGGTAAGACGTGGGTGTTAGTTTAAGTTAGGTTACACGTTAGTTTGCAAGCCGTCCCCTGATAAGCCTTCAGGCATAGCACCGGGTATGTCAATAAGCTCTTTCCAGTACAGTCCGTAAAGTAATCAACATCGCTAGTNGCAATTTGTTTTTCAGTAATCTTTTATTTAATTATTAAGTTTTCTGATCTGACCAGGAATCAGATTAAGTAGTAATGTTACAAAAGGCTTCGGTAGCAAAGAAGCGCGTATTTTTATGCTCAAAAAAGTTCCTGGTGGCAAATATCTATCTTCAACAGGAACGCCAAAAACAGAATTTCATTAACATGCATTTCCCTATACCAAATTCTCACTGCTTTCAAACCAGGCAACAGTCTTAAGGGTACTCGCTACAGAACAATTCATTATTGTATATTTGCATGTAATGCTGTTAAACTTGTAGACATTTCTAACGAATGCNTACTCGCTACAGAACAATTCATTATTGTATATTTGCATGTAATGCTGTTAAACTTGTAGACATTTCTAACGAATGCAATTTCCTTGCATTAAATATATATATGGAATTTTTTTTAGGAACGGCTTGTCAAACTCGCAATTTTATTGTTTTTGGGATTTGCAAATAATAAATATTAACTCACTTAGTAGCATGAGGCAATTCAAGTTGAAATAAGATGCCATGAATTACTTTAAGGAATTTTTAATATCATGATTTGAAATGTTTTCCAGTTTTTAAAAATTGCTCAATATAAAAAAATTGCACTTTTTTATATTTATGATAGTGTATGATTTTTTGTAAAATAGTTTTTGCTAAGCGTACCTTAACATGAATGAAAACATGAACTTTCAGTCATCTTTGTTCAATATTTTGTAGATGTTTTCATTTATTTTATTTTTGCGTTCCATAACACTAACGTTGTGATTCTGACATGCTTCTACCGGTGTTTCATACANTTTTCATTTATTTTATTTTTGCGTTCCATAACACTAACGTTGTGATTCTGACATGCTTCTACCGGTGTTTCATACACTTAAAAAAAAATAACTAATTTATATATATGTATATATTCTTACAATGTTAGTTATTCACTGCCATTATTATTGCATTAGTACTGATAGAAAAAGCTAAGCAAATGTATTATTTCCTATTTTCTACCAGTGTTCTGAGAATAATAAAGGCAGTGCGTATCTACAGTTAGTTTACGGTTACTTGCTACTTTTCTGAAGCGCTACTAAAGATCTACTTCCAGTATATCCCACCGCCTCGTGCAAACAAAGCTTGACTAAGTCTAGAAAACTATACCAAAAGGACAACGCACCGAGTTCGAGTTCACTCACTGTAATCATTGCTTGCGTAGAACCTGTTTCTTACTAAGCATTACCAACACACCGCTGTCTCCCTGTTTTTACTGACATTAATTATGAATTAAGTATTGTTTGTAAAGATAAAGTATTTGTAAAAGTTCAATTTGACCAAAAATAAGGCATTTTTATATTGATTCAGGTATATATAGTTTGTGATGCATGTCAGATTTAAGAAACAACCAAACACGTCTTGCACGGTGTGTTTTTTCAAAGGTTTGATTCAAAAAGTGAGTGGAAACCGCGAATACACTATACCGATGTAAGAATATTTCCAAAATTATTATTTACGTCTTTCCACGCCAGAAATTTCGATAAACAATTTGTAAGAGACTTGTGAAGAAATTCGGATAAATATATAGCTTAATTACAAACGTAAACATTATACATCAAAACTTATAAGTTTTCCATCTCATCGATTCAAATTTAAGTACAGACAATGAAGTCAAAACGTTTTTTCTTACTACTTAAGCTTCACAGCAGGAAAAATCGGTAACTATAAAAATTAATTCCCAAGTTTAAAGTTTAGCCAGTCACAGAAGAGCATAGTTTTTAATGAACATACATTTCTATTTTGACTAAAATAACGAACATTCAATATTTATTTATTTTCGTGTTGTTACTGCCTAAAACAGTCACCCACTGCAAAACTACTATTACATTTAATAATATTTTTAATTTGATTTCAAATAGCACACTGTAAAATGTTTTTTCTATTGGTTGAACTTTGGCAGTGGGATCGTTATCGCGTCAGTTAAATCTTCTTACTACGTACTTCTTAATGTTACCGCTTAATTTGTTCATATTATAAACCCCTTTAAGTGTAGTGACGTGCGGAATTAGGAAGCTCAGAGTCCTGCAGTCTGGGCTTCACAGTCGTTTATAGAACACAGCAAGTACCACCGCTCTTTGGCGGCCTGCTTACACATCGGGAAGACGTCGTTCGGAATGTATGTGATGTAATGTGCCCGCGCTCCTTCCAGGACACGCACAAGCCCGGCGCCAACTGCTAAAGCCACACGAACACGCGAGTGACCGAAGTCTGCGGTATGTTCGCGGTATCTACACACTTCATGAATAACACATTTGAAAAATTACTCCATGTACGACGCTTTCACTTGTTTCCTGAATCTGTCGTAACAAAGGCGTTTTATACTTCTTTTAACATGAAAGTATTTGATTTTTTTTTAGTAAAAACGAACTTATACTTATATTTACTTCAATACATTATAATACTTAATATATGATTAAGGCCTATGAGTAAAAATATAGAGAAAATATTTGCTTTGGTAATGCCTAGTAATAAATAGTTCCTATGCAAATTATTTTTAAACTGAGTGCGCATAATGCAGTGCGTTGTCCCGTTGGTGGGATTTTCTAGAATTTGTTACGCTTCATTTGCACGAGACGAAGGAATAGTCTGAAAGCACAACTTCAGCAGGGCTTCAGGAAAGTTGGAAGTAACCGTGAATGGACTATACACTCGGCCACGCAGGGTTAAGCCGTCCATACAAACATTAATTTGTGGATTCAAGAGTCGCGGACAAGTAGAATTTAAATCCTTCGTGTAGCAAGAATGAAGCTTTGCTTGGTTAACTATATCGTCCAGCACGAGTGGCTCTCGATGAATATGGCTCGAGCCACCTGCAGTATGTACGCTATCTTGGACACAGCGGCTAAGTGTTCGTGCAGTATGCGCCATGGGCTATAGGAAAGTCGTGACATTCGTAAATATCAAATCAAAACCAGAATTGGAGCTACTTCATACATTTCAATGGTGCCTTTTTTATTACCTGTGTATTTGAATTAATAAAACCATTTGAAACTTTCATAATTGAAAAAATGTATAGTATTAGAATAAAAAAATTGTTCACTGTTTTATAACTACACTGTTATAAAAACTACAAAATCAGCACACGCAAAAATAATTATTTTTAAATTTATAAGATTTTATTTTGAAGCTCTCTAAAATAAAAAAATTAAAACAACCCCCCTTTTTTTGCGCCTAGTTAGAAATGTTTGTTTAAAAAAAAGTATTTCTTCTTTTCAGTACATATATATTTTAATATTATGGTGTTTATACCCTAATTTGTATGGGAAAATGTGCAATTTTTAAATCGAAAGCTATGGATGGTAACGTTTAATGCTGTATATGATAGCCGCCAACAATATCATGTCAATTAATGGAACGCCATGGAAATATCACAGACGTTGCATCGTGGTCACGTGTTGCAACGCCAGTGAACAAAGTGCGCACTTGTATACACTAGCAGACACGGGCAACGCCAGTGAACAAAGTGCGCACTTGTATACACTAGCAGACACGGGCAACGCCAGTGAACAAAGTGTGCACTTGTGTACACTAGCAGACACGGGCAACGTCTGAGCTTGACATTAATGCCAACAGCTAGACAAATATTACTGCATTTTTTTGCTCTGTTTCACTACTGAAAACATTTCCTTCGAGTATACCTCTAATTTTCATTAATTTTGTACCAATTAGAAGTAACATTGAACCATACATTTTCATTTAAAACTAAAAATTTACAGCTCCCTCCGTGGTGTATATTTTATGGTTGACAATTTTATTTGTACGGAACATGGCAGTGTGCAGATTCTTCATGCCTTCATTTGAAATTAAATGTAGCTAGCGGTACAAAGTTACCCTGAAAGTACAAAGTTACCCTAAATGACTGAACATGAACTCGCCTATTGTGGCAATATTTACAATTTTGTATAATATTAAGTTACTACGTACGGAACACGTAGTCAGATTTGCATCAGTAATAAAAGCGACGCATGGCTGAACTTGGTCGAAGTACGTCAAGTTCATTATTTCGTTCCTCGACAGTGCGTTCTTTTTTTCTTTTTTTTACGCTGCGTCAATTCTGTCGTGTTAACCTCTTAAGCCGAAGTCACAACTGGTTAGGACAACTCACGGCTGGTGTTGACGTCACTGAGATGACACAGAACAGTGATTGTCGGAAGCACAGCTGAATGGCAGACACAACCGCGTGTCGTTGGTTTTATTGTCGACAACTCTGCAAACATGTCAAGTGCTTTATCGTCTTCTCATGAAGCATCAAAGCGAGTTCGTAGGATGTTGTGGGAATCACGCGTGATTAACTGAACTACGCTTTAGTAATTGTGACGCGAAGCATCATTTGAAATGATATGCTTTTCCCGTCACGACGTATTTCTAGGAACAGGAATATTGTGCTGGTTCACTCTCTAAACTTGAAAGTCACCGATTTAAAGTCAAATCCAACTTCTTTAATCAGTGAAAATGGCGCCACGTAGAATAAGTGGAAAATCAGAGGGAAAAAATTCACTGAATGAATCATTGAATACTTAATCCAATCAGTTGCTACGAGGGCAAATCAATAAATAAGTTAACTTCCACGTTATGGCCATGTATGAAACCACTTATACATAGGCACCACGGCTATGACAACATACAATGTAAGTTCACTTTTCCACATAGTCCCCAAGAGACTGTAACATTTCTCGGGACGGTCAACCAACTTTTCGATTCCGGATGCGTAGACATCTCCTCCAGCGCTATGCAACCACCCGGAGACAGCTGCTTTCACCTCCTCATCTTTTCGGAATCGTCGTCCACCGAGATCCTTTTTCAGCTTATCGAAAACATGAAAATCGCATGGCGCTAAGTCTGGACTGTATGGGGGATGTTGCCATACCTCCCACTGCAGCGATTCAATTTACGGAACGTCTCTGTATTACGTAAGCTCCGGGTTTCGGAAACGAACAATACTGATGTTACACGAGGGGATAGTCACGCTGTTAACTAGAACATTACCGTTTCTGCGGCAGTCAGGATATCCACGCCACATAAACCTGTTATTTCACACATCACGAGCTACATGCAACACTTAGCAACACTTAGCAATGCCTAGTAACACTTAGCAACGCCTAGTAACACTTGGAAACACTTAGCAACGCTTAGCAATACTTCAAACACACAAACATAATCGGAAATACTTTCATGCTACTTACATGATAACATTCTTTTGTACCAAGAAGCATGGAGTGAGGGACTTTCTCACTCAAGTTCAAAACTCACGCCCTTTTTATGCACCGGTAAACACCCGCATAACGAAAATGGAACATTTATTTTGCAATTTCCTTTTAGGAGCAGTAAATTCACACAATCCTAGAAAAAAAAACTTACGGAATACGCGGATTGATCTGTAACAATTAAGGACCTTTATTTAAAAAATAAGTGAGTATAATTTTAGGAAGATTTCTGGAATATTGATACCAGTAACTTTCCGCATTTTCACAAACAAATTTTTCACAGAAAAAAGCATTATTTTCATATGTGTGGGAAACGCTGTTCAACTTGGAGTACTAGTACTTACAAGTACTTATTCCTCGCATTAAAAAAAATTAGACAGCATATTTTTTACATAGTGGCCTGTCAAACCCGCCATTTTACTTAGTGCTAAATAATAAACAGTAACTCACTTACCAAAATAAGATAATTTATGTAATAATAATATATCGCAAGTTATTTCAAGGAATATTTAAAATCATGCCATTAATTATTTGCGCAATTTTTTAAAGTTTTTTAAAGTAAGAGAATTTTCGCATATTTTTTATTTGTAGCAGTCTATGTTTTTTTTGTAAAGTCACTTTTATTAAGCATACTTTAAAATAAACTAAGACATTACTTTTCAGTCACCCTTTCCCCCACCAAGGCGAAACGGGTTCGATTACCAGTGTGGTCACTTCCGGATGCTGCTTGTCGGCGGATTTTCTCGGGGATCTCCCGTTTCTCCCACCCTTGTATTCAGGCGCTGTTCCACACTCACCTCGCCTCACCCTCCTCGGCTTTCATGGCCTCGATGTTAAGAGCCTCCCAGATCTCTCAACTCACTCACTCGAACTCTGGAGCTCCGGCCAGGTCTAGACATGCTCGACTCTGCAATGCGAAGTGATGTTCATGACTGTACATATTACATTCAGTCTGTCTCCACGGTCGTATGTTGCACAGGAGCGTCGTGCTTGACCGGCACTGTACGAAACAAGTCTCGGTGCCCAGTGCTTCGCGAATTACAAGTGGGAATATTTTCTTTTAGATCCTCTTCGCTTTCAAACACAAAACCATACCAGTTATCAGACAAAGAAGTGTCTAACTTTTTACAACTCAAAATACGAATTAACATATTTCAAAATAATACTTTTTCTAACTGTTAACAGGAAAATTATATTTTTAAGAACACAATTTATGTTCACTACATTTAACAATGAACTATTTCTTGTAAATTCTAACACTTTTGTATTTCCTGATAAAAACACAAGCAAACACGCATCTACAATACACGAACACTAACACATCTACAAGACACGATCACTAACACATCTACAAAACACGAGCACTAACACATCTACAAAACACCAGCACACACACACAAGTGCACAACCTCGACAGATCACCAGCCAAATAAGACAGAGTGGACACAGTTATTTCCTACATCTTTGTAAGACCGGTTTATTCTTTAGTAATACAGAACACCGCGGGCCTGCACCCTAGTATTTCAAGGTAATAATACTGCCATTTATTTTTGAAGTAATCTACCAGTAAATATCTAAACACACAAGTGGACGGAGACAGCTCGTTCCAAATTCTCGTCGCTCTTACAGTGAAATACGAACCATTAAATGTTTATGAAATGGAAAAGATAATTTCTTTTAATTTTTGTGACCTAGTGTTTTGATGATTTTCATTACTATGAAGGAAACTAAATCTGCTCGAAAGCTAAGGAGTTAACCCCGTCAACAAGAATGTATTCGGAAGCACCACCACATGAAATGTATGGCGGTTTTTTAAATTAAGCCACTTAAGTTTAGTTCTATATTCTGTTATGAAGTCCTTGTGCTTTAGGTCGAAAATTATTCTAATGCAAGAGTTTTGAATTCTTTGTAACTCCATGTTTAGTTCTTCAGAGATATCGTTGTATACTATGTCAGAATATTTTATATTCAGTATAACAATCATTTCCGTCAGTATTTCCATAGTCTTCTTGGGGTATATTAGTGTTTTATGTAAAAACGGCACTGTAAAAAGTAAGTAACAAACAACAGTTTTGTAAATATTATTAGTACTGTATGTATAGTAGTATAATGTCCGTGCAAATGTACACATTAACTGCAAAAACTGGAAGGCGTATATAATAACAACCTCTGCTCCTACCGACACCACAAGCAACGCTTGGCGAAGGGACCGCTTGTAACCCACTGCGATGCTCAGGTGTATTTCCGTAGACCAAACTATGGAAATCGCGAGTCTTCGATACGAGTAGTTGATTCCTTCCTCTTGTCTCTGCTTCACGTTATCAGTGCTTCACGTCAATATCACTGCACATCATGGCCACAGCTCATTGTGGTGACAAAACAAATGTCGAGTCCGCTTAAAGCTCTGTCTCGTCCTCAATGTAGAATTTTCTTTCTATGTGCCGTAACNTGATTGTCGGAAGCACAGCTGAATGGCAGACACAACCGCGTGTCGTTGGTTTTATTGTCGACAACTCTGCAAACACGTCAAGTGCTTTATCGCCTTCTCATGAAGCATCAAAGCGAGTTCGTAGGATGTTGTGGGAATCACGCGCGATTAACTGTACTACACTTTAGTAATTGTGACGCAAAGTATCATTTGAAATGATCTACTTTTCCCGTCATGACGTATTTCTAGGAACAGGGATATTGTGCTGGTTCATCCTTTAAATTAGAATCAGTGGAAAGTCACTAACTTAAAAGTCAAATCCAACTTCTTTGATCAGTGAAAATGGTGCCACGTAGAATAAGTGGAAAATCACTGATTGCTTCAGAGGGAAAAAATTCCCTGAATGAATCAGTGAATACTTCATCCAATCAGATGCTACGAGGGCAAATCAATAAATAAGTTACACTTCCACGTTATGGCCATGTATGAAACCTCCTATACATAGGCAACACGGCTATGATAACATACAATGTAAGTTCACTTTTCCACATAGTCCCCAAGAGACTGCAAACATTTCTCGGAACGGTCAACCAACTTTTCGATTCCGGATACGTAGACATCTCCTCCAGCGTTATGTAACCACCCGGAGACAGCTGATTTCACCTCCTCATCGTTTCGGAATCGTCGTCCACCGAGATCCTTTTTCAGCTTACCGAAAACATGAAAATCGCATGGCGCTAAGTCTGGACTGTATGGAGGATGTTGCCATACCTCCCACTTGAATCGCTGCATTATTTGACCAGGTTTCGAACCCACGACCTCTAGCCCAGGATTCCTCCGCCTGTGCTAACCAAAACGAGATAATTTATGTAATAATAATATATCGCAAGTTATTTCAAGGAATCTTTAAAACATGCCATGAATTATTTGCGCAATTTTTAAAAGTTGTTTAAAGTAAGGGAATTTTCGCATATTTGTTATTCGTAGCAGTCTATGTTTTTTTTGTAAAGTAAATTTTATTAAGCATACCTTAAAATAAACTAAGACATGACTTTTCAGTCACGCTTCCTCCCACCAAGGCGAAACGGGTTCGATTACCAGTGGGGTCACTTCCGGATTTCCACACGCGGGAATCGTGCCGGCTGATAATGCTTGTCGGCGGATTTTCTCGGGGACCTCCCGTTCTCCCACCCTTGTATTCAGGCGCTGCTCCATACTCACCTCGCCTCACCCTCCTCGGCTTTCATGACCTCGATGTTAAGAGACTCCTAGATCTCTCAACTCACTCACTCGAACTCTGGAGCTCCGGCCAGGTCTAGACATGCTCGACTCTGGAATGCGAGGTGATGTTCATGACTGTACATATTACATTCAGTCTGTCTCCACGGTCGTATGTTGCACAGGAGCGTCGTGCTTGACCGGCACTGTGCGAAACAAGTCTCAGTGACCAGTGCTTCGCGAATTACAAGTGGGAATATTTTCTTTTAGATCCTCTTCGCTTTCAAATACAAAACCATACCAGTTATCAGACAAAGAAGTGTCTCTAACTTTTTACAACTCAAAATACGAATTAACATATTTCGAAATAATACTTTTTCTAACTGTTAACAAGAAAATTATATTTTTAAGAACACAATTTATGTTCACTACATTTAACAATGAACAATTTCTTGTAAATTCTAACACTTTTATATTTCCTGATAAAAACACAAGAAAACACGCATCTACAATACACGAACACTAACACATCTACAAGACACGAACACTAACACATCTACAAAACACCAGCACACACACACAAGTGCACAACCTTGACAGATCACCAGCCAAATAAGACAGAGTGGACACAGTTATTTCCAACATCAGTGTAAGACAGGTTTATTCTTTAGTAATACAGAACACCGCGGGCCTGCGTCCTAGTATTGCAAGGTAATAATACAGCCATTTATTTTTGAAGTAATCTACCAGTAAATATCTAAACACACAAGTGGATGAGGTATCTCTTGCAGACGGAGACAGCTCGTTCCAAATTCTCGTCGCTCTTACAGTGAAATATGAACCATTAAATGTTTGTGAAATGGGAAAGATAATTTCTTTTAATTTTTGTGACGAAGTGTTTTGATGGTTTTCATTACTATGAAGGAAACTAAATCTGTTCGAACGCTAAGGAGTTAACCCCGTCAACAAGAATGTATTCAGAAGCACCACCACATGAAATGTATGGCGGTTTTTTAAATGAAGCCACTTAAGTTTAGTTTTATATTCTGTTATGGGGTCCTTGTGTTTTAGGTCGTAAAGTATTCTAATGCAAGAGTTTTGAATTCTTTATAACTCCATGTTTAGTTCTTCAGAGATATCGTTGTACACTATGTCAGAATATTTAATATTCAGTATAACAATCATTTCCGTCAGTATTTTCATAGTCTTCTGGTGTATTTTCATAGTCTTCTAGTGTTTTATGTAAAAACGTCACTGTAAAACATAAGTAACAAACAGCAGTTTTTTAAATATTATTAGTACTGTAAGTATAGTAGTATAATGTCCGTGCAAATGTACACATTAACTGCAAAAACTGGAAGGCGTATATAATAACAACCTCTGCTCCTACCGACACTACAAGAAACGCTTGGCGAAGGGACCGCTTGTAACCCACTGCGATGCTCAGGTGTATTTCCGTAGACCAAACTATGGAAATCGCGAGTCTTCGATACGAGTAGTTGATTCCTTCCTCTTGCCTCTGCTTCACGTTATCAGTGCTTCACGTCAATATCACTGCACATCATGGCCACAGCTCATTGTGATGACAAAACAAATGTCGAGTCCGCTTAAAGCTCTGTCTCGTCCTCAATGTAGAATTTTCTTTCTATGTGCCGTAACNTGACAAAACAAATGTCGAGTCCGCTTAAAGCTCTGTCTCGTCCTCAATGTAGAATTTTCTTTCTATGTGCCGTAACTTCATTTTCAATCAAAATAACGGCATATTTCTTATTACAACGCATTTATATTTCGCAAATGCTATTAAGTGTAATCGCCAAATTTTGTCCACGCGTTATCTGGTAATTGTAAAACATCAAGAATCCATTGAATATTTGAAAATGATGCTGCACTAATTACATCATAATTACTTGGCAAGAGTTCAGAATACAAGGTAATTGAGGGGGGGGGGGCGCTATTTGGTGGAAGACGCCAGAGAGGCTTGTATTTCTGATAGTAATACACAGATACAGCGCCAGCCATGAGGAGAGAGATCACTGCTTGTATAGACGTAGCCACAAGGTCTGTGGTGGTTATGGAGAATTATTGGAAGATATTGCCTGCTTAGTATCTATTTCATAGTTTTGAGCTATGCTTTCCTAAGGCCTATAAAACTCAGATACATTCTATGCACTCAACTGTTACTATACAATGCAGAAACGGTATTTTGCTCAAATGATAGCAGTATAACTTCTCCGATACAAGACCACCGTTAAAAAATATTAATGCGTGTGGCATCTTACCCCAGTATGTGGGATAATATGCCATTACAATAATTTAAAGTGGCATCATCCCCTATTATTCACATCATTTTTTTCATACTTATATTTAACAACATTATTGGAGTTAAGTAATTTTTCTTAGCAGGCGTTTTGATAAACCTTCTCTTTCAGAACAGATTATGTCCAACCTACTTGAGAACAACGGTTCGTGTTTCCTGGCCGGAGTCATGCTTGCTCATTGTTTTTGAAGGTACGAAAAACGGAATAATATGAATATGAGAATAATCTAAGTTGTATCACATTTTCTACAGAAACTTAAAAATACGCGTTGAAGCTGAACTTACTAAATGAGCGTGCAAGATGATAATCTCATTAAATCTCACGCCAGAATGTCTCGTGCATGACAGATCTCGTTCGAAAGCAGGGAATAGAGCATGTCCTATTTTCAGCAGAGTTTTGCAGCAGAGAGATAGGAAAATACCAGAGAGTGAAGATGTGCCAAGAGGAATCAGGCGAAAAATGTTAAATGTGAAGAACTCTTGAAAGTTTTGTTTTGGAAATGGAGTGGAGTTCAGATAGTGTAGTGAGACTGTTGGATGAATACAAGAAATATTCTGTTGTATTCAGTAGTCATTGCTTTAAAACAGCGTGAGTTCACGAGATTTAATTATTAAAAATTATGCCCAGTTAAGATATTCCGAGTCCATAAACTTTCCTGGTTCAAGGAGGTATTTTGCCGTAAGTGTAATTTGCTGACTAGTTTCTCATGAGGTTTTCCTGATATTCTCGCAAGATATTTCTCACGCGAGGCCACGTACGAAATTCATTTTGCGGAATGTAAAAGCAGCTTAATCAGTATTGTTGTTAGATCACAGCCACTGTATACAGAAACTTCAGTCGCACCAACCTTCATTAAGTTGTACTAAAACACAATAACTAACAAACTAAAACAACACTAACACACGAGTGTTGTAACTATGCACGTTTGCTTTGTCATCTGTGGTTTATTCACGGAGGTAGGAATTATTATTATACTCTGTTCTCGGTAATCTGAGCACTTTTGAATACCCTGCTTGAGATCTGCTTGTACACTGAAGAGCCAAAAAAACTGGTACACCTGCGTAATATCGTGTAGGACCCTCGCGAGCACGCAGAAGTGCCGCAAGACGACGTGGCATGGACTCGAATAATGTCTGAAGGTATGCAGGAGGCAATTCACACCATGAATCCTGCAGGGCAGTCCACAAATCCATAGGAGTGCGAGGCGGTGGAGATTTCTTCTGAATAGCACGTTGCAAGGCATCCCAGATATGCTCAATAATGTTAATGTCTGGTGATTTAGGTGGCCAATGGAAGTGTCTAAAGTCAGAAGAGTGTTCCTGGAGCCACTCGGTAGCAACTCTCGACGTGTGGGGTGTCGCATTGTCCTGCTGGAATTGTCCACGTCCGTCGGAATGCACAATGGACATGAATGGGTGCAGGTGATCGGACAGGATGCTTACGTATCTGTCACCTGTCAGAGTCGTATCTAGACGTATCAGGGGTCCCATTTCACGCCAACTGCACACGCCCCATACCATGACAGAGCCTCCACCAGCTTGAACAGTCCCCTGTTGACATGTAGGGTCCATGGATTCATGAGGATGTCTCCATACCCGTACACGTCCATCCGCCCGATACAATTGGAAACGAGACTCGTCAGACCAGGCAACGTGTTTCCAGTCATCAACAGTCCAATGGCGGTGTTGGCGGGCCCAGGCGAGGCGTAAAGCTTTGTGTCGTGCAGTCAACAACGGTACACGAGTGGGCCTTCGGCTCCGAAAGCCCATATCAATGATGGTCCGTTGAATAGTTCGCACGCTGGCACTTGTTGATGCCGCAGCATTGAAATCTGCGCCAATTTGACAAAGTGTTGCACGTCTGTCACGTTTAATGATTCTCGTCAGTCGTCGTTTGTCCCGTTCGTTCACCATTTTTTTCCGGCCGCAGTGATGTCGAAGATTTGATGTTTTACCGGATTCCCGATATTCACGGCACACTCGTGAAATGGTCGTACGCGAAAATCCACATTTTATATCTACCTCGGAGATGCTATGTCCCATCTTTCGTGCACCGACTTTAACACCACGTTCAAACTCACTTAAATCTTGATAACCTGCCATTGTAGCAGCAGTAACCGATCTAGCTGCTTTGCCAGACACTTGTTTTCTTATATAGACGCCTCCGACCGCGTCGCGTTACTTTGATAGGTTCCATACCTCTGTTATTTGCATACGCACACCTATACCAGTTTTTTTGGNGCCAGTTTTTTTGGCTCTCCAGTGTATTTTCATTGTATATTCTCGCATCGTATATAATGTTAACATCGCCATGTGCCTGGTCACTTTACTCAGGCGTCGTTCGAGTGAAACTCTGAAATTATAATGACATTAAATATTTTACAAATTTGCTCATTATTACACTCACGNCTTTGCCAGACGCTTTTTGTCTTATATAGGCGCTGCCGACCGCATCGCGTTACTCGGATTGGTTCCATACCTCTGGTATTTGCATACGCACGCCTATGCCAGTTTTTTTTTTGGCTCTCCAGTGTATTTTCATTGTGTATTCTCGCATCGTATATAAGGTTAACATCGCCATGTGCCTGGTCACTTTACTAAGGCGTCGTTCGAGTGAAACTCTGAAATTATAATGACATTAAATATTTTACAAATTTGCTCATTATTACACTCACGTCCATTAAAATGACACAAATATAATAAATCGTTTCAATATCAACATATGTTTACCTTACCCTTATAATTCAAAGTTAAAACACGGAACTACTTTCGCTCCGCTAATACCAACTTCACTGAGTGCATGCCAATCAGCGTGCCCCTTAAAATAGATGCACGATAGGAACAGTGATATTTTCCAACGTTTGATTTCACAAGTGCTCAATTAACCATGAACAGCTTATAGTGACCTGTGCCATTTAGTTACGTGGTCACCACCAGGCGTCAGTAAATAAGAATATCAAAGAGAACATATGTGATCTTGATCACCGAGAGATATTGGTATCGCCCCGGTTTACGGTATTCTGTGACGTGGCGAAAGGGCCTTGGTTGCAGAAGGGTGTGGAACCGTCATCACAGGAGCGTGAATCCTTAGCAGTCAAGGACATCCAGGCCGTGAAACAAGCAGGGTTGACACAATGGGCTGTGTATGACGTGACGTCACCGATCGCGAGTAGCAGTGATCACGCCCATGTTCCACACTACCGGACCGCCTTCCTTCCTGGAACCTGCCGGGTAACAGTGAACTGGGTTAATCACACTTGAGATACACCGATGTTCGTCGTCTGCCAATGTTTGCAACATTGGCTCGCCCATAGGGGCCACGGTGGCTGAGCGGTAGGTCTACTCACCTCCCACCAGGGCGAACCGGGTTCAATCCCCGGCCGGGTCACTCCCGGATTTTCGCATGTGGGAATCTTGCCGGACGATGCCGCTGGTTTCCGGGTTTTCTCGGGGCTCTCCCATTTCCCCCGCCACTTCATTTCGGCCCTTCTCCATACTCACCTCAATCACCCTGATCGGCTCTCAAAACCTCGCTGTTAAGAGCCGTCGAAATCTCTTCACTCACTCACGTTGGCTCACCCATCGCCAGCACAACTGTTGAAGTCGCACGGTGAACAGTGATGAACGCGTTTGATTACGGACGAACGTTCAACATACCCGTCCTTTTACACGAATAAAATACCCTGACTGACCTGAACATATTCTAGTTGCATCAAAACTAGATACGACGAAGTGTACAAACATTTTAAAGTACGTGTTTATATGCATTAAAAGAGCTCTAGCCTCAGATGCCACCCACGTCGTTTATGATAGTCGCATTGGCAGAAAATAATTTTAATGTTGAAACACGGAGAGTGGCCACTGCTCAGCTTGCGTTAGCACTCTACGGTTGC
Source organism: Clitarchus hookeri (assembly GCA_002778355.1). Taxonomy (NCBI): domain Eukaryota; kingdom Metazoa; phylum Arthropoda; class Insecta; order Phasmatodea; family Phasmatidae; genus Clitarchus; species Clitarchus hookeri. Next base: position 149,141 of record NQII01002974.1, read on the forward strand.
CACAACGTGCCGTTGAACTGCAGCACGGAGTCACTAGGCTGACAGAAGCGCAACTGCGACATGTGTGCCGATCTCGGACCGCGCGTCCCAGGAACATGGCTCGACACTTCAGCAACATGGCGTGACGTCATCCGCCAGTAGGAACGTCGCGGCTTATCAAAGACACGAGCTGCCAACCGGCCATTGGGTACGCGTGCAGACAGCGAGGTACCGCTGGTCCATGTCGCCTTTGTAGAGGTCAACTGTTGCCAACTGTCGCCTATGGTCCATTCGCGGTTACTCCCAACTTTCCTGAAGCCCTGCTAAAGCTCTACTTCCAGGGTATTCCTCCGCCTCATGCAGATAAAGATATTGCACCAGAGAGCCAACTCCCCGCATTTGTGCGCACTCAGTGCAATAATTGTTTACACAAGAACTGTTTCTCACTAGGCATTACCAACACACATATTTTCTCTCTGTCTCAGTTCACATTAGTTATAAACTAATTATTATAATTTATAGATAAAAAATAAGTAAATTATATTTAAACCAAAAATTAGGTACTTTTATATTAATAAACATATAAAATGCATGTGATAATAGCATATTTAGGAAACAACCAAAGAAGTAATAAATGGGGTAATTTTTCAAAGGTTTGATTAAAAAAGTGTGAAGAAACTGCGAACAGACTCTTAAAACGCCAGCAAAGAGACGTCACAGATGAGCAAAATATTGGAACGCCGTTCGCCAATCAGCTCTTGGCAACTAACTTGCCAGCCTGCAGCCCCGCCAATAGCGAACGTTTGTAGCACACAGTGACCAATCAGACACAAGACCCGTTTCCAGAGAGTCGCACAGCCAATCAGAGAATGGATACGGCCACATCAAATGTATTGACACGCTATATCGTCTCTGTGTATTTATCTACTGTGTGGTTGCAAGGTAAATCGGGGTCCGCCGTGAAACATTCCCATTTAAACCGCAGAAAACACGTCACTATAACTTATATTTTATCCATAAAAATAGATTTTGCATTTATAATTAATGTAACTAAAAACTGGGAAAAAATAGGCGTGTTGGTTATACGTAGTAAGACATAATTATAATCCAAAATAACTTATTATTACACTTAAGTGCGCACGAATATGATGCGCTGACACTTTATGCAATTTACCAGATTCTGTGAAGCTTTGTTTGCATGAGGCGGAGGAATATACCGAAAGTAGAACTTCAGCAGCGCTTCAGGAGAGTTGGAAGTAACCGTGGATTAACTATAACACGAAGCTCGTTATGTTAACTTTGTGCAGAGTTGCCAACGTTTGCGAGAGANGAAGTAACCGTGGATTAACTATAACACGAAGCTCGTTATGTTAACTTTGTGCAGAGTTGCCAACGTTTGCGAGAGATAGTCTCTAAATCAATATTAATATAAAAAATCACCATAAAATGACCAGACTGTAATCTGTTTCAGTTTATATATAGACAAAATGTATACATTATTTATTTTCGCAGTTTTGAAATGTTGTTTATTATTGCTCCCTGGATCCGCGACTGAATGCAAGGTTGCAGGAAACGGGAGTTCCGCGATAAAACCCGCCGACCAGCGGCATCACCCGGCATGACGCCCGCATGCGAGCACGCCGGGAATCGAACCTGGTACGCCTCGATCGAGCCTGGCCGTGGTGCCGCCACGTAAGACTGCGAGAGCTGTTCGCAGCAATGTTGTCGGGCGGGTTATCTATGTACCCCTTGGAACAGGCGCTGGATCGTGGGTTGAAGCTCGTCAAGATACACCGCGCGTCACGCTTCACTACGTACAGACTGCATGGCTGAAGCCTTACATAGATGTAGATGCCGCAAAGTGACAGGTGGCCACCAACGACTTCGAAAAAGAATTTTTTTAAATTAGCAAACAACGCAACTTTCAGAAAATTGACGGAGAACAAAAGAAAACACCGAATAATGGAGCTGGTGAGCAGTGAAAAGCGACTAAAGGAACCGGTTGCCAATCCAACACTCCTAGACCGGACAATCTATGATGAATCTCTTTCTCTCCTACATCTGCAGTGCGGATTTATTAAGCAGTATGAATCCGGTTTTCCAGTGCTCGACCTCTCAAAGACATTACTGTACAGATGCCAGTACGACGTGACGAAGGCTCGGTACGGCGAAGACGTCGAGCTCCTGCATACAGACACCGACTCGTGCTTGTGTCAGGTTCGAACCCGGGACTTTTACGAGGACGTGGTTTCGGATGCACAGTGCTTTGCAGAGTTCGACAAGAGCGGCTATTCCACGAACCACAAGTGCTTTTCGTCCACCAACAAAGGAAGTCGTCGGTAAATTCTAAGATAAGTGCGATGGAAATATCGTGACCGAATTCGTGGGACTTCAGGCGAAATAGTATTCGTGCAAACGCGACGGAAAATTCACAAAACGTGCAAAGGTAATTCAAAAATGCGTTGTAAAAAATATAATTAATTTTGAATTTTTTTANACGGAAAATTCACAAAACGTGCAAAGGTAATTCAAAAATGCGTTGTAAAAAATATAATTAATTTTGAATTTTTTTAAAATCTGTTTTGGAGCAGCGCCGTGCGATGCGAGTTAATGTCCGCACTTTACGATCACACACACACACGCGCGCGCGCGCACACACACACACACACACGAATTATTTTCAGAATGTATAAATAAGATGTCCCTGACATGGACGGAAGATAAGAGGCAGCTGCAGGAAAACTACCGTATGAGTACAATAAAACATAAATAAATAAATACATATATTTAAATTATATCGCCANACGGAAAATTCACAAAACGTGCAAAGGTAATTCAAAAATGCGTTGTAAAAAATATAATTAATTTTGAATTTTTTTTAAATCTGTTTTGGAGCAGCGCCGTGCGATGCGAGTTAATGTCCGCACTTTACGATCACACACACACACGCGCGCGCGCGCGCACACACACACACACACGAATTATTTTCAGAATGTATAAATAAGATGTCCCTGACATGGACGGAAGATAAGATGCAGCTGCAGGAAAACTACCGTATGAGTACAATAAAACATAAATAAATAAATACATATATTTAAATTATATCGCCANGCAGCTGCAGGAAAACTACCGTATGAGTACAATAAAACATAAATAAATAAATACATATATTTAAATTATATCGCCAACATTAATATGTGAATGTAGCGATACACAAGGTTCACTGTTGGCTTACCTTGCTGTGCAGCTGTTGATCGGTCAGCCATACACACATAGATGACGTAGTTGGAAAGAGGGTCAACATGTTATAAAACGCGTTTTGTACCTGAGAGAGGGTGAATGAGGCCGGGATGCAAGGGCAGTTAATCACTTCGGGGGTGTCAAATCTGAAGCAATTTCACTCCCCCTCCCCCTCACTCGGCCAACAAAATAAATACGATAATCACAAAGGGCTGATGCGATGCACTACAAAGAGATGTGCTTGCCATTTTTGCTTCCGCAATTTCGTATTCGGAATCACACATACACATGGGTTCTGCGTCAATGTTGGACCTCCGACCAGGGTTTAAAGTCAATTCCTGGGGTTCCAATGCCAATAACCCCGTCGGAATTGCGAGGGGCAAAATTGTAGCTATATCGTACCCGTGTGTGTTTGAATGGGTGNAGGGGCAAAATTGTAGCTATATCGTACCCGTGTGTGTTTGAATGGGTGCCTGGATGGTTTAGATTCACAATTGGACCCGGTAGGTGGCGCTGCGATCGGGTTCTAAGAAATTTTGTTTTTATATTTTGACGAAATTTTTTTTAGGAAGCGCCTTAGTCAACTATGCAACGTCACCAATGCAATGTCAACAATGTAAAGTCGCAACCTAGCAACATATCTATCTATCTATATATACTTATACTAGCTGATCCGGCAAACGTTGTTTTGCCATAAAAAGTATTTCTAGTGATTATAGTATTAGAAAAAAATAACTATNATAGCGAACGTTTGTAGCACACAGTGACCAATCAGACACAAGACCCGTTTCCAGAGAGTCGCACAGCCAATCAGATAATGGATACGGCCACATCAAATGTATTGACACGCTATTTCGTCTCTTTGTATTTATCTACTGTGTGGTTGCAAGGTAAATCGGGGTCCGCCGTGAAACATTCCCATTTAAACCGCAGAAAACACGTCACTATAACTTATATTTTATCCATAAAAATAGATTTTGCATTTATAATTAATGTAACTAAAAACTGGGAAAAATAGGCGTGTTGGTTATACGTAGTAAGACATAATTATAATCCAAAATAACTTATTATTANTAGGCGTGTTGGTTATACGTAGTAAGACATAATTATAATCCAAAATAACTTATTATTACACTTAAGTGCGCACGAATATGATGCGCTGACACTTTTATGCAATTTACCAGATTCTGTTAAGCTTTGTTTGCATGAGGCGGAGGAATATACCGAAAGTAGAACTTCAGCAGCGCTTCAGGAGAGTTTGAAGTAACCGTGGATTAACTATAACACGAAGCTCGTTATGTTAACTTTGTGCAGAGTTGCCAACGTTTGCGAGAGATAGTCTCTAAATCAATATTAATATAAAAAATCACCATAAAATGACCAGACTGTAATCTGTTTCAGTTTATATATAGACAAAATGTATACATTATTTATTTTCGCAGTTTTGAAATGTTGTTTATTATTGCTCCCTGGATCCGCGACTGAATGCAAGGTTGCAGGAAACGGGAGTTCCGCGATAAAACCCGCCGACCAGCGGCATCACCCGGCATGACGCCCGCATGCGAGCACGCCGGGAATCGAACCTGGTACGCCTCGATCGAGCCTGGCCGTGGTGCCGCCACGTAAGACTGCGAGAGCTGTTCGCAGCAATGTTGTCGGGCGGGTTATCTATGTACCCCTTGGAACAGGCGCTGGATCGTGGGTTGAAGCTCGTCAAGATACACCGCGCGTCACGCTTCACTACGTACAGACTGCATGGCTGAAGCCTTACATAGATGTAGATGCCGCAAAGTGACAGGTGGCCACCAACGACTTCGAAAAAGAATTTTTTTAAATTAGCAAACAACGCAACTTTCAGAAAATTGACGGAGAACAAAAGAAAACACCGAATAATGGAGCTGGTGAGCAGTGAAAAGCGACTAAAGGAACCGGTTGCCAATCCAACACTCCTAGACCGGACAATCTATGATGAATCTCTTTCTCTCCTACATCTGCAGTGCGGATTTATTAAGCAGTATGAATCCGGTTTTCCAGTGCTCGACCTCTCAAAGACATTACTGTACAGATGCCAGTACGACGTGACGAAGGCTCGGTACGGCGAAGACGTCGAGCTCCTGCATACAGACACCGACTAGTGCTTGTGTCAGGTTCGAACCCGGGACTTTTACGAGGACGTGGTTTCGGATGCACAGTGCTTTGCAGAGTTCGACAAGAGCGGCTATTCCACGAACCACAAGTGCTTTTCGTCCACCAACAAAGGAAGTCGTCGGTAAATTCTAAGATAAGTGCGATGGAAATATCGTGACCGAATTCGTGGGACTTCAGGCGAAATAGTATTCGTGCAAACGCGACGGAAAATTCACAAAACGTGCAAAGGTAATTCAAAAATGCGTTGTAAAAAATATAATTAATTTTGAATTTTTTTAAAATCTGTTTTGGAGCAGCGCCGTGCGATGCGAGTTAATGTCCGCACTTTACGATCACACACACACACGCGCGCGCGCGCACACACACACACACACACGAATTATTTTCAGAATGTATAAATAAGATGTCCCTGACATGGACGGAAGATAAGAGGCAGCTGCAGGAAAACTACCGTATGAGTACAATAAAACATAAATAAATAAATACATATATTTAAATTATATCGCCAACATTAATATGTGAATGTAGCGATACACAAGGTTCACTGTTGGCTTACCTTGCTGTGCAGCTGTTGATCGGTCAGCCATACACACATAGATGACGTAGTTGGAAAGAGGGTCAACATGTTATAAAACGCGTTTTGTACCTGAGAGAGGGTGAATGAGGCCGGGATGCAAGGGCAGTTAATCACTTCGGGGGTGTCAAATCTGAAGCAATTTCACTCCCCCTCCCCCTCACTCGGCCAACAAAATAAATACGATAATCACAAAGGGCTGATGCGATGCACTACAAAGAGATGTGCTTGCCATTTTTGCTTCCGCAATTTCGTATTCGGAATCACACATACACATGGGTTCTGCGTCAATGTTGGACCTCCGACCAGGGTTTAAAGTCAATTCCTGGGGTTCCAATGCCAATAACCCCGTCGGAATTGCGAGGGGCAAAATTGTAGCTATATCGTACCCGTGTGTGTTTGAATGGGTGCCTGGATGGTTTAGATTCACAATTGGACCCGGTAGGTGGCGCTGCGATCGGGTTCTAAGAAATTTTGTTTTTATATTTTGACGAAATTTTTTTTAGGAAGCGCCTTAGTCAACTATGCAACGTCACCAATGCAATGTCAACAATGTAAAGTCGCAACCTAGCAACATATCTATCTATCTATATATACTTATACTAGCTGATCCGGCAAACGTTGTTTTGCCATAAAAAGTATTTCTAGTGATTATAGTATTAGAAAAAAATAACTATAACTTATTGTAAGTGTGTGAGGATGTGGTATATAAGTGGAAGAGGCATGGAGCTCTGTGGACGATGACGGAATATAAAATTAACAAAACACCAAACATTTATAATTTTAATTCATAAAAATTTATTGAAAAATATATAATTATTTACGCAGCAAAAAAACAATATCAATTCCTTAACGCAGTAGAGTGTACAATATTTGTTGTCATGCCATCTGTAGCTAATACAAATAAA
>NQII01002974.1:158928-255777 GCA_002778355.1 Clitarchus hookeri
GGCGTTCCTGCTGTGGCGCTGCCCCGGTGCATCACCCCCTCGCCAGCGGTGGACACCTCCGGAAGCCATCCTGACGCCGTCGACAGTGCGGCAGGAGGTCCCAGGGTGTGTCACCTGTAGCGGGCTGGTGAGGGAGGGTGGAGGCCTATGTTGAGGTGGACGCCGCGACGTCAGGCGTCGTGACGCGTGCAGGCCGTGGTGTTGCTTTTTCTTACTCGTGTTGGTAGTACGCCTGGGATGGCGTTGACGCAGAAACGGTGACGCCGGGTAGCGCTGCGCCGTCCGCGATGATGGGGCTCCCACCTCGAGGATCCCTGAGGGGCACCTGGACGCCGGGCGTCGTCGGACTTGCGGGCCCTTGTAGACGCTCTTCCGAGGGAGGTGCTGACGCACTTTCCTCCTGAGTGGATGGTCGGCGAACTTCGACATCGGGGTTGCCGTCATTGGGCACCTGGCGCGGCGTCGTCGTCGACGTCACCTGGTGTTAGGCGCTGTTCATCCCGGTGCACCTTGACAGTCTTTATGCCGAACCGGACCAGGTAAGTGGTGGGTCCGATGGCTCGTGCGATCACGTGAAGCCCGCTCAATTCCCCCACAAATTTGGCGTAGAAGTCTCTGCGGGCTGTGGGTGTGCAATACACGGACGTATACGTGCTGACCGGGTCGTAGCCTCGCTGGTGAGTGCGTATCTCTTGGTGCTCTCTCCGACGCTGTTCACGTCGAGCCTTACTGCTGACTGGACCACCATTGTCTTCTGCCCGCGGGCAGTCAAACTCACCAGGTAGGGTAAGGTTGTGGCCCAGCAGGGCGTCGGCAGGTGACTTGCCGGTGGCGGCGTTGACGTGCGTACGGAGGGTGAAGAGGGCGGTGGGCAGATGGTCGCTCACACGAAGACGCAGTTGGGTCTTGAGCTCCTGGTTGTGCTGCTCCGTGGGGTGGGCACGTGGGTGGTAGATTGCCATCTTAAGATGTCGCATTCTGCACTGGGTACACAAATCTCTCCACTTCCTGCCGGTGAATTGCGTGCCATTATCGGTAAGTATGTTCTGCGGATATCCCCACTTGGGGAAGAAGTCGGTATGCAGGCCCTTGGCAACACTCGTGGATCGTGCGTTACTGATGGAATACGCCTCGTCCACCTGGATAAGTTATCGGTGATCAACACGATGAGTCTCTTCCTCCCTGAGGCCGAGGGACGTCTCGAAGGGCTTGGCGGGCATTCGGGGCTGCTGTTGTTGTACCCAGTTAGATCGCTGTGCCTTGAATTGGTAGCACTTAACACACTGTTGCACGTACGTGCGTACGTGCCAAAAGGGCCAAAAGAAATGTTCATGCACATTGCGAATTGTTTGCTCCGTCCCCGAGTGTCCTGCTACGTGTTAAATTGTTTGTTATTGCTGTGACACTGCGAGCACTGAAAGTTCTGGTCTTATGCGGTTGAGAGTCCGGTCGAGGTTAGGCACGTTGAATGGTAATACTGTAGGCACAAAGTACACTGAATAGTATGGATATTTTGGCCCGTGCACATTTAACTGCCACACATTTTGTTGTTTGGAAACGGAATGTTTGAATTTTGTTGACTGATACTGTCCAACACTTCATATTTGCGCTGTCTTTGTAGTTTGTTTATCACACCGGAGCTGTCCGTGTGCTCGCGGCGCGGTTCCTCATTGGGCCGGTCTTACGAGCGCACTTGCAATATGTTGCGTCTAATTCGTGCTTGGCTACTGCGTCCTGTGGGATGGGGTGCAAGCATTGCCAACACAGAGGCGTCGGGACGTTTACGGGCACCAGGACAGCCATTGTTGACGGTCGCGGCGCGGCGGTGGGGGTCAAGGCCACGGCCCACCCCTNCAGCCTGCTGCGCCTATCGATACTCCTAGCTGGTGTTATAGTAATGCGAGGGGGTGAGTGCAGGTGCACCCGTGCGCTCTGCTGCGTAGTTCACGGCGTTTGACGATGAGGGGGGTGACGCCTCGCTGTTCCGATATGGTCGACTTGCTGCGCATGCCCTGTGCCGTTGATGTAATGGCGGCTGCGAAGCTGATTTTGGCGCGCCTTTACACCATGTGGCGTGGCGTCTATGGGAGTCGTTCTGGCATTTGGCTGGCATCAGAGCGTTGTGCCAGGTTGATCACACTTCTCCTGGCGTGCTCGTGAGCGGATAGGGGAGTTGGGGGTGAATAGGTGGGAAAATTGCTCGAAGAGGGGTTGAGGTGCCGGGAAATTTTGAGGTTTTTTTGGGTCGAAAAACGTGAGGAATGATGACAGAAAGGTATGCCACACGGAAAGGCGACGATTAACGCCTGTAGGCTGGGTGGTGTTGGGTTAAGGGAAGTTTTGAGGGGCGGTGAAAAACATTGTTAGGTGGTTTGTGGATTTGGATACCCGACTAGGCGCCAGACACACTCGGCAGGCGGCTCCAATTGTTGCTGCTGGTGATGATCTCAGGGTACGGCGGGCTGTTCGCCCGGACTTACGCAGTCCCTCGGTGAAATGCTGGAAGAGCCCCTCGCTCCTGATACTTGCATGGAAAATACTGTGGGCCTATTCAGGCTGACCCACACACCTTAAACTGTAAAAGCTCTGACTGTTAAGTAATTTACGAGAAACTGGGTGAAGGCGGATTATAGCGGACACGTACCCCGAAACGCCCGAAGGCAATTACTCTTGCACAGAAACACTCAAATCACTCAAGGTGAACACTTTATACAGACTTTGGCTACAATACTGGTTCCCAGAGCTTCGCGCAGCCAATCAGGGAATGGTACACCCACATCAAAGGAACCACCATGCAATTTAATCTCTGTGTATTTATATGCTCTGTGCCAACACAAGGTTCATAACTTGTAGATTGTGATAGCGGGTTACGTATTGTTTCCATTTATTTGCAGCACGGATAATAATTTTCCTTATTTGCAGCTTCTGAAACCGTGAAAAATGTAGTAACAACACTGTTGGGATGTTTTACATTGGTTTGCTACGGGCAAAAATACCCTTAGTTATTGTGCAGTTACTACATCTGTTTGACAGAAAAAGTTATTTTATGGAAGTACGAAGTTTTTAATGTCTGGTAGCACAACGCTTCACTGAATTGGATTGAATTGGAAAGGGTTTATTAACGTCCCCCGGTGTTATGCACGAAGACTAATGAGAGGACGGCTTATAAGCTAACTTACAACCTAACTTAAAGAAACACCCATGCCTTATCTAGGAATAGAACCCAGAGCCACATCACTGGATAACAGTGGCGAAACATCAGTACTAACGTAACTACCTGCACGCCTAATGTGCGTCCTTAAGGAGACAAGTCTTTAGGCGCACCTCTTAAGACTTTTTCTCTTTTCTCATAAACTTGATTTTGGTGAGATAAAAAACTTCAATTACATACGGCGTAAAATACAGAGAAAAATGCATAACCCCGAAGCGAAGATGTACATAAGAATCGGAAATACTTTATGAAAAAATATCAGAGATTATATACAATACAGAATGCCCACAAATATTAATGACAAACTCCTTCAAGTGATTCCTTACACAAATATAGAAGAAAAGTTTATACAAGACATGCAACTTAACTCGCTTCCAAAGTATGGCACACGCCTGTAAAATTAGAAATCAGCGTCAGGTTTACTGCGAATAGCACGGCGCCAAATTGACTTCGACCTCTGAAAGTACGTGTAGTGTACCGGTAGACGTGGCATCACGCGCGCACACACACACACGCATACATTAGGGAGGTGCCACACTCGCCTCCAATACGACTGGTTACTCTATAATAGATGTTCACATCCATATCTTGAAGCAAACATGTTTCGTGAGTACGTGCATGCACTATAGCCTTCAAATGTTGCAACACATTTGCAATAACTGGCGATAACGAAGTGGTGGCCCATATTTGGGGGTTACCATCACATGTTTTCCGTAACCTATTACTTATGTACATCAATAGCATTTTCTGTAGATTTGAACTTTCATTTACTTGTACACCTTCCGTACTTTCACAGATTTAAGTAAATCTGGTCCCGTACTATTCGCAATAAACCTGTCGCTGATTACATTTTACGGGCATGTACCATACTTTAGGAAGCGAGTTAGGTTAAATGTCATGTACGTAATTATCGTTTCTATTTATGTGAGGAATCACTTGAAGGTGATTTTTGGGAATATTCTGTATATCAACACATATCGGTGAATAAAAACACTTTGGGAGCCCATTTACTCTCATTCTGGTAGAACAGAAGGTCAAAATAGGGCTCTCTATTGCAAATGTGTTACAACATTTGAAGGATATAGTTCATGCACGTACTCACGAAACATGTTTGCTTCAAGATATGGATGTTAAACACTATTATAAAGTAATCATATAACGTTCAATATAAAAAGTAGAAATTATGAATTTGTAAATATGCGTTCAAATATGGGCTANTATAAAGTAATCATATAACGTTCAATATAAAAAGTAGAAATTATGAATTTGTAAATATGCGTTCAAATATGGGCTACACATAAACGGCACTTAATAAACGAAGGAAACATGTTCAATAAGAAGCCAATGAAGTCTAATCATCACATAAACCTCGAAAGTACGGACAATGTACAAGTAAATTAATGTTCACATCTACAAAAAACTATTCGTATTAAGAACTTCTTGATCCGTTATGGTCACAAATCGCCAGTTTTCACGACTTCAGTTTTGGAACACGCGTTTGTAAAAGTATCACGCTGGTGGAAGTTAACTATAACTNATCGCCAGTTTTCACGACTTCAGTTTTGGAACACGCGTTTGTAAAAGTATCACGCTGGTGGAAGTTAACTATAACTGTCTACTTGTAAGTCGTTTTCTGCCGGTCATATGACTTGTTTCCTGAAAAACTCTCCTAAAAACAGGACACGTTGTATAACAGCGCCATCTTGCACGGGTTTCGTATATAACTTCCGTTCTTCCGTCGTATAAAAGCTGCTTTAACCTTGAGATTTACCTNATCGCCAGTTTTCACGACTTCAGTTTTGGAACACGCGTTTGTAAAAGTATCACGCTGGTGGAAGTTAACTATAACCGTCTACTTGTAAGTCGTTTTCTGCCGGTCATATGACTTGTTTCCTAAAAACTCTCCTAAAAACAGGACACGTTGTATAACAGTGCCATCTTGCACGGGTTTCGTATATAACTTCCGTTCTTCCGTCGTATAAAAGCTGCTTTAACCTTGAGATTTACCTTAGCCAATTTAAAAGGCTACTTTTCCAATAACACCGTAGATAAATGTTGTATGATTTGCTTATTGCAATGGGAGTAAGTGATTGAATAAACTACTATTTTGGGTGTATACGCCATTGGAGAGTTTTCTTGTATGACGCAGAAAACATAGAATAAACCACACAACAACATACAAAAGAAAAACGAAGATTTTATGTCAGCAAATACGTAAATAAAAAAACAGGAAATTCCGCAGAAAAAATAAGTCAGTAATTACTAAGCAAGCGATACGAAGACATCACGAAGAGTAATCAAACGAATGCACAACGAGGCAAGTGTTAGATGCGAGTAACTCTGGACAACATGACGGAGAAAACACTACACAGTAGACTTTCTATGGCGACATGGCAGTTAGAGTTCACAGTGAAATGCNTACGAAGACATCACGAAGAGTAATCAAACGAATGCACAACGAGGCAAGTGTTAGATGCGAGTAACTCTGGACAACACGACGGAGAAAACACCAACACAGTAGGCTTTCTATGGCGACATGGCAGTTAGAGTTCACAGTGAAATTCACGTGGACACAAACAAGGGCTGTTTCCCAGAACATGTTTCCAAAAGTGTTTTATTAATCACATGACGTTTTTGTATGGCACTGACAGTTTAACTCTACAATGCAAAGCAGACCACAAAATGATACAAATTTACATTATTTACAGACAGATATCGAAGAACATGTTTTTGAATGTGGGCCATGCAGACGTTGAAGTTCTACCAAAGTCCTATGTTACGCTTATAATGGAAATAATAATACAAGAATAGGTACGAAATGGAAGATCAAATAACGCAACTAAAAAATTTAACCAAAAAGTGACAACACATTATAAAAAAGGCTCATTAATAAATAGACGGATTAAGTAATAGTGATCCAGAAAGACAAGGAGACGCAGGTATCAAACAGGAAAACTCAGTGACAAACGAAACAAGAAACAGCGACGAACATGAGCCAGCCCGGAGAAACAAGAAGCAAGTGAGAACATTCGGCGAATACGATCTCTTCCCGTTCCCAGGAGATAATACTATAGTAATACTACGAGTGTCTATTTCATACGGGTGCCGATTTTAAAAGGTTTATTCTTTTATTGTGCAGTAGCGCTGCTGTAATCTAGGACCTGGGAGCTGTGCCAATGTCGGACCACTTCTTCCCGGGGAAGGAAACTGTTGGACGACGGTTATACGGCAGGTGGGAGGGACATACCAGCTACCTGTGGTTGGTGCTTTGCAAGTCGCTCTGTCTCTCTCTTTCACTTGGGTAGGCGGAGTCAAGCCCGCTCTCAGGCCGGCGCGGCTGTAGTATTCAGCATAACTAACGAATTTAATCTTCAGTCATCTTTGCCGTGGAACGACCTAAGTTTGTTCATCGGTTGCTCTGCCTCAGTCGTCTGTCTTGTGATGTGGACCAGCAGAGTGATCAAGAATATTGCATCATTTGTCTGCTTTGTAATTTTGTGTCCACGATTTGTTACGAATTTCCGCTGCAAGCGTAAAATGGCAGTTTGACGAAAGAACCGTGCCAGACACTTTCTATACAAGTTCTCAATTTTGCAAACTTATCCTTTTGTGGTTACTAACCTTAAAAGCACAAAAAAATAATTTTACTTTTAATTAATATTTATTTTTTTCTTCAGTTCTTAATGGCAATATGTTAAGTTCTTAAGTAGGCGATATTTAAGTTATTATTACTCCGAAACAAAATAAAGAATCTTATTTAAACATCCGACTAGGCGAGTTGATTGAAATGATTCGGGGTTCATTCTCTAGTGATCACTATGTTCGAGGCTTTGCTTTATTCATCACAATGCATGATTGCTCTCTGTGTGCCTTGCCTACTCTGTGGGTTTGAGTCCTCTGGTCCGGGTTGTGCATCATTCGGATCCTTTAGTTCCCCTTGTTTACTACCAGCCCAGAATCCTCAACGGCATGTTTGGCAAACTGTGCACGGTGTAATGATAAACTCCGACCATATGTACAAGAGTTTCAAGATTATCATTGCACACGATTGAGAGGAAATGGGCTACCAAAGTGTTTTTGTTCACCGATATGCCTTGAGATATTACATACAATCTCGAATGAATGGTTATAATGCATTTCTGATACTCATGTACATCTTCGCTTCTGGGTTATAGACTTTCCTCTGTATTTTATGCTGGGTGTAAGTGTGGTTTTGATCGCACCAAAATGGAGTTTATAAGAAAAGTGAAAAAACCTTAAGAGGAGTGCCTAAGCCCCCCCCCCACCACCCGACAAAGGAGGCACATTAGGTGTGCCCCCACTTAAGTAGGCGCTGTTGTTTCGCCACAGCTCTTCAGTGAAGTATTGTGCTACCAGACATTAAAAACACCGTACGTCCATAAAATTGCTTTTCCTGTGAAACAGATATAGTAACTGCACAATACCGAAGGAAATTTTTGCCCGTAGTGAACAAATGCAAAATATGCAAAAAGAATTATTCCTAAATGTTTCATGTTTCCAGAAGCTGCAAATATGGACTATTCTTATCCGTGCTGCAAATAAGTAGAAACAATACGTATTTAGTTATCACAATCTACGAGCAATGGTGTTGGTACAGAGTAGATAAATACACAGATAAGAAATAGCGTGACGGTTCCTTTGATGTGGGCATACCCACTTTCTGATTGGCTGTGTGAAGCAATGGGAACAGGCCTTGTGGATGATTGGCTACCGTGCATGTGAAAGATACTCTATTGGCTGGGCTGCCGGCTAGCAAGTAAGTTGCCAGACGCTGATTGGTGAACGGCGCGGCGCTCCAACGTGTTGCTGGTCAGTGACGCCATTTTGTTAGAGTGTGCGGCTGGAGTGTGCGGAATAAGCAGCTATTTCACTTCTGTACACTTGAGTTCTCTGTGGCGTTGGGTAACAGTGATATGAAGCGCTGAGAACATGGAGATGTCGGAAGGCATTGGCAACATTGGAAACTAAGCCTTACTGTGTACGACGTAGGACATGGCCTTTGTAGCGTCCATACGTATCGCGGAGTGGAAGTGGAGTCGAGAGGTCTGGGTGGCTCTGACACAGAGGTCTTGAGAGCCGATGAGGATGAAGCGAGGTGAGTATGGACCAGCGCCGGAATGCAAGGACTCTGCATTGAACCACGCTACAGACTTTACACCAATGAAAAATAAGGGTCCTCTCTATGAGCGCCATAAGTTGACGCAGTACGACTAGGACATTGCATGTCAGTCCACAGCCTTGAGCTTAGTGGCGATGGCGCAATTGGTGGGTATAACATTGTCGCCCTTATCGCTGCCGACCTTCTGAGCCTCAAGTGCGGGACAATAGCTGCAGGTAGACAGGAACCTTAAGAGCGAGAACACGAGGTGCTGGAGTATGGTAGTCAGTATTATCAAAGCAGAGAGCGACGTGGCTTGTAGGACAGGCGACTTCCAGCGTGCAGATGGACAGGTCGTGAAGGGTGCACTCGACTGCAGAGTCAAGCCTGCTGGTGGAATGTGCCTTCTAACGCTAGGGCCTTCCCTAACTGGACAACGACGTCGCACCGTGTTGTCAGGATGCTGGCCACTCCGAGACCCGTGGACATGCAGCTCGGGATGCACGCTGTGATTGCGCCTCTGTACGTCAGGTGGTTCTACACCAGCATATCCGCCACGGGTACGGAGTCCGTGAACTCGGAAGTTCATTGACGAACCAGCCAGCTGATGAACGTGCTAATGGGCACAGGTTGACGTATTTACGAACATCAGGTGGAAGGTTATGTCACTTAAAAAAAAATATAACAAAGAACTTTGGTGCAAAACATATTGCAGAACTTAACTGCACCGCTTAGCATTAGTAGAGATGGTGGAAAATCGCGAACATTTTTTGAGCCAACATATTTTCTAAAACACTCTAGCCGCTTTATTCTTTCATGATTGGATGAACAAGGTTTTCGCTCGGCTAAGTTGTTTGCATACCAATAATGAACGTTATGCCTTATAGTATCTGAATCCTCATTGGTCCAGTGAAAAGGGGCAGTATCTTCATAGCGTGGCAGCCAATAAGGAAAGAAAAATGTCAGAAATGTGTACAGTATTTTGAATCCTAGCAAACGGTCAACTTTGTCTGCGATAAACCACCATCTCTAAAAATTTGTTATCTGAATGATATTAAAAAAGCACACGACAACACGAAATAATTTTAAAACCTCAAACAACAATTTACACCTTTAATGCATTAAATTTACTTCAAACAACTGAACGTTCGGATGCACCTTTTATTTTTATTTTGGAATGCCCGACAGTTACGGGAAAGTGGCGTGTTTACTTTTTTTTCCATGTGAAGTTTTCGAAAATTCATTGGATGATGTTTTGCTGCATATCCGCCAGAGAAATAGTTTTCTCAGGCCATTGAACTGATTGATTAATCGGTTTAACTAGACTCCACAGAAAGAGTATTTGCCGAACGTCCGTTGCACATCGGTGGATGCACTGGTGAGTTTCCGAACACGCGGCATGTGCGATGTGAAAGTGGTCACGTGACTGGTGGCCTAACTCCCGCCAAGCCGATTTGAGTTCTATTCCCAGCGGGCTTACCCCCGATCATCAACATGTGGGGAATGTGGCGGACGTTGTCTTATCCGGCGGGCTTCCTCAGAGAGCTCCCGTTTCCACCATCCCTGCATTCCATGGCTGCTTCATTTATATATCGCTTAGGGGGCCGTGGTTGTGTAGTGGTCAGACTACTCACATTCTACCAAAGAGAACAGGGTTCGATTCCTGGTGGGGTCACTCCCGGATTTTCGCATGTGGGAATCGTGCCGGACGATGCCGCTGGTGGGCGGGTTTTCTCGGGATCTCCCGTTTCCCCCACCATTGCATTCCAGTGCTACTCCATGCTCACATCGCTCCACCCTCATCGTCTGTAAATACATCATCGTTAAGAGCCGCTCAAATCTCTTCTCTCTATATATCGTTAATGTCTAGTATGCAGAGTTCCAAATACTTGGCGATTTGATTTGGAAGCCGGATAGACTAAACAGTCGTCTGTGTATTTGAGCCACTATATTTTATTGATCAACTGCTGCCAACGGTACGAATCCGTTGTACTAGATTGTTCGTAACTCGGCCACTTATTTCCTTCTTGTTTTGACGAGCTCAGGAGTTGGATATCACGCACCTGAAGAACAGCAGTACAATGTCTCCCCCTTTGAGAACGTCTCAGTGCCGAGTTNTCAACTGCTGCCAACGGTACGAATCCGTTGTACTAGATTGTTCGTAACTCGGCCACTTATTTCCTTCTTGTTTTGAAGAGCTCAGGAGTTGGATATCACGCACCTGAAGAACAGCAGTACAATGTCTCCTCCTTTGAGAACGTCTCAGTGCCGAGTTAAGTCACGACACTGAACCTTGCAACGGGAGGCAGCTCCTAGTCACTAGGCTATGCGATAGCCACTTACTAATATCGTTTCGAGATCGATATCGGCGTGATATATCGCTCCCAGAGAGCACTGAATATATATGGCCACATATCTCAAATATATCTAATTTTTGTACCGCAAATATCGGCATCGTGAATACCTGCCACATCGATATCGTAAATATCGAATATCACCAACATCGCATACCGCAATGATCACATATCGCTAATATGGTTATAGCACAGAGTAAATAAATCCACGCATACGAAATGGCATGGCGGTACCTTTGATGTGGGCGTACTCGTTCTCTGATTGGTTCTGCGAGTCTCTAAGAACGGGCCCTGGCTGTAATTGGCTGCTGCATTCTGCGAAATGTACCGCATTGGCTGGGTTACTGACTCGCAAGTAAGTTACCAGGCGCTGATTGGCGAACGGCATTCCGCCATGTTGCTGGCTAGTGACGCCATTCTGGCGGCGTATGCGGCTAGAGCTCGCGGAATAAGCTGCTATTTCACCTCCGTAGCTTATTTACTTGTGGCAATACGTATATAACGTCCTGCATTGTTGGACCACGTGAAAATTGCGATAGTATGTTATCGTGATCGATACATCGCAACATATCGCAGAGTGGTAGACGTGAGCGAGGCGGGCAGCGCAGTGACTAGCGCCTTTCTAGACGGCAGGCATGCGCCTCCAGTAATCTGGCCAATCAGCACGGGGAAGCCCTCTGACACCACCAGTCAGCGCGTATAAATACCCCGCGCCCCGCCCCCTGTCCTGCTGGTGGGTACAGTCCGCTCCGTGTACAGGCAGCGCCCAACTTCCTGGCACTTGTGTCTCTCTCAACCACACGCTTCTCACTCAAGTCGCGACACTGTTCACGCAAATACAAGTGGTCAAGTACTAGAACACTTCCTGTGGCCATGCTTCACTGGAACTAGGTTATGTTCAAGCTGTGCTTGCCTGGGGCTTGAACTGCTTGAACCTGCGTCCTATGCGCTCATCCACGGAAACAACACACTCTAGGCGAGGGCTGTTGAGTACTTTAAAGACGTCGTGCATATTCCACAACCCTCCAGCATCGGCCAAAACGACTTTTTCAAACCGCAGTATCTCAGAATATACGCTTCAGATACATAAAAAAACTACTCGAGGGCCCTGCATTAAACCTTCCACCAGAATTTCCACCAATAAAATGAGAGGGGCAAATCTGGAAGTACCATATGTAGCTACATGCAGCCGAACGAGGACACTGCACGCCAGTTCAGAGCCTCGCGCTTAGAGGCGATGACGCACTTGAAGCGCGTGGCAGTGTCGCCCTTATCGCTCCCGCGCTTCTCGGCGTCATATGCGTATAACAGCTACAAGTAGGCGAAAGCCTTAATATTAATTTTTTAAAATTAGAATATTGAAAAACAAAGTAAAAAAAAAAACATTATTTATACCATTGCGTCAACACATGGTTTTGTAAGTACTATTGGGAAACAACGAGCAAGTTTTGGAGACATGTGCAAAAGACGATAAGTCTGCCTTAGCTCTAGACTATGGACCCAAACACCGAACTGAGATTTCAGTCTATCGGACGGATGCTGTCTCTTGTTCAACTGAGCACTGTCGAATGTTTCAAGATGTTGAAAAATGCAGGAAATGGCCAAAACAGCTTGTAGGCCGTGGATTCTCGAGATGCACTCTCAATTGTCTGCAAGCCAGCACATCAACTGGATGGAAGAAAACAGCTTTGCGACTGTAAAACCGAGGTTCATCGTTAAATTATTTTTTAATAGTCAAAACTAAATGTACATGGACATTTACACGAACTTCTAAAATGGGCAGTACCAGATGGTACATAATATGTATCCACAATTATAACATGCATATTATGGGCGCCCTAATACTTTCAAGTGTATGACCGCTCTCCTGGTTTTCGACGTAAGCATGCGGAACGTGTGTATTAGTTCGTATCTAATCGTTCAAGGATAGAATTCACGATGCACGGAAATAGTCCTACACACATATGCTTTCTGCCAGATTCTTCACGACTGGCTCGCTTTGTACAAATTATAAACGAAATATCATAATTTATAGGTAACATATAAACAAAACGTCATTGTACCAAAAATAAGTTACTTTAATGTTAAGACGAGATTAAAACGCTTGCGATACATAACATATTTAAGAAACAACCAAAGACGTGATACATATGGTGTTTTTTTCCAAAGGTTTAATTCACAAAGTGGGAAGATACCGCGTACAGACTATAGCAGTCACCTGGACCACACATGTTCCCGCGGGTGGGTGTGCGGTGATTGTGGATATACGCGGGCTCACGTAGATGATCACGGGCATGCAATACGCCATTACCCAACTTCAGTCGTGCTTCGTGTGTTCCCGACCAAAATGGTTTTCTCAGAGAGTGAAGTTCCTTTCCATCTCTTTCGGATTCACGCGGTGTTTCTTCGCACATTACGTAATGAGACATTTCATTTATCTTTATATCATTCACATATTGCGATGCCTATTACGTTCTAGAGACAACCCTTGAATGTCTTCCCGGATTTTCGAACGTGGAAATCGTGCCTGACGACGCCGCTGATCAGCGGGTTTTCTCGGGGATCTCCCGTTTCCCCCCGCACTTGCATTCCGACACTGCTCCATACTCGCCTCGCCTGACCCTCATCGGCTCTCAAGACCTTGGTGTTCAGAGCCACCCGAACCTCTCCACCTCAACATCCGTTTCCGTCTTGATACCTCACTTGCAGGTCTGATCTTGAAGATGTATTCACGTTAAGTTGAGTTGAGTTGAGAGACTTGAGCGGATATAAACAGCGAGGTCTTGAGAGCCGATGAGGGTAAGGCGAGATGCAAGGGTGGGGGAAACGGGAGATCCCTGAGAAAACCCGCAGACCAGCGGCGTCGTCCGGCACGATTCCCACTTACGAAAATACGGGAGTGACCCGGCCGGGGATTGACTTCGGTTCGCCTTGGTGGGAGGCGAGCAGTCTAACCGCCCTGCACTCACGTCAAGGATTATTCGGGAGACGCTGGTTTTCTTCGGCCCGCGTTTGGGTCTGCGGCTTCTCGGGGCTCCACGGCGGGGAACCACCCCTCGAGGTCGAGCTCGCAGAGGCGGAGTCCTGCGTCCAGGAGCAATCTGGTGTCAGCTGGAAAGTTCCGTCCAGTGGCCACTTGCTGGTGAGTCGCTCCTTCGTCAGACGAGCTGGCCCTGCGCTGCTGTTGGCGGAAATTAAGAGCGGCGGTTAATTGTCGGGCGGGTCGCGCCTGCGCCCAAGGTCGCCCCGGCTCCTTAAGAGGTCAACACGACTTGTGTAGGATAGAGCACGTGAGCTGCTACTCGCTCGGCCTCGTGCTGCGTGCTCGCTGTTCCTCAGCAGGACATTGCCGCACAGTGCTTGTGTATAGCGACTTTCACCACCAGTTGTGTCTTAACAGTAGAGCTCGGATCCGCTGTCGTGTTGGGATGACCTACGTGTCACGCGTCTTAGGCGCCTGCCCGCCAATCACAGACGTACAGTATCGGAGTTACCTGATTCTGATTGGCCAGTCAAGTAGGAACATCTCTTGCCACAATGACTCTCAGCCAATAAGCAAAGGAAAATTGCTGATACGCCCGTAGGTTATGATGTATAGCATGCGCGGAAATATTTTCTCGAAATACTCACGTATTTACACTATTCACGGTTAACTAAGCACATTTGAAAGCCTTGCTTAGCATGTGATTGTGTGCACATTGCGTGTTCTTACCACACGTAACATTACTATCGCCCTGGGCCTCATCACTTTATTCATACGCCGGGTAATTAAACAGTTAAATTATTAGAAAAGTAAGTAGGCCCATTTTACAAATTTGTACATTCTCACTCTTAAATTAATCATGAAAGGAAAAACAAAAGAATTCACTTCTGTATTTACAAATCTTGACCCTATACTATTAATTCAACGTTCAGACATGGAACTGTTTTCCCTCCGTCGTTATCATGTAT
Organism: Clitarchus hookeri; assembly: GCA_002778355.1. Lineage (NCBI taxonomy): Eukaryota > Metazoa > Arthropoda > Insecta > Phasmatodea > Phasmatidae > Clitarchus > Clitarchus hookeri. The sequence continues at coordinate 173,564 of NQII01002974.1, forward strand.
ACTGGCCATACGGCTGTCACGGTGACCGCTGGAATACCGGATTACCAAAATTAATGTTTACTTCTTTTCAACGGGAATAACAGTAAAACTATTAAAGACAATCTGATGTGACCGCTTAATTTGACGCTATGAGGACAACACTGGGAGTTTGCGAATGTTGATAACAGTTACAAGCGTTCAAAATATCCGCCATCAGCAGCAAGGCGTTCTCTACGACGCTGTAGAACAGAACTACAAACAGAAAATGCTGTTTATGTGGGACTGGATTCACAGGTGGTCACAATCACGTCTCTCATGGCATCCAGTGACCGTGGTTTTCTGGCGACGAACACTGGATTTACTGACACGTGACTCGCGCGCAGCTTGCAGTGCGGACTTCGAGTTCCCTGGGGAACGTGCGAATGTGCGAAACACCGCCTTCCTACACTTCCTTCGTCTGTTTTCGTTCCTATTCCTGCCACACCGTCCTTTCTTCACATCACACACAGTTCCGTCCCTCTCAAACTCGTCATAACAGTAGTGTAATTGGTATACGTGACGGTAGTTTCTGCCCTCCGTCGTCTCTGCATCTCAACCATGTTCTCACATTTCCAGTAACACTTCAAAACTCACTTAGGCCCTACATTGCTCGAGAGAGAACCTTGTCACCTCCGCCATTTTCTCTATGATTGCAGTCCTGCTGCCGCTAGAGGCCGCAAGCGGAACTGACAACAGCAGAATGGCTACACGCGCTTGCGCACACCCGGCGTTGCTCGCCAGCCGGCGACCAAGCCAATAGGGAACCTTTCACAGCACGCGGTAGCCAATCACACCTGAGGCCCGTACCCAGAGTCTCGCACGGCCAATGAGAGAGTGGTACGTCCACATAAAAGGAACCGCCCAGCCAGTTCGTCTCTGTGTATATGTACACTGAAGAGCCAAAAAAACTGGTACACCTGCCNACGTGACGGTAGTTTCTGCCCTCCGTCGTCTCTGCATCTCAACCATGTTCTCACATTTCCAGTAACACTTCAAAACTCACTTAGGCCCTACATTGCTCGAGAGAGAACCTTGTCACCTCCGCCATTTTCTCTATGATTGCAGTCCTGCTGCCGCTAGAGGCCGCAAGCGGAACTGACAACAGCAGAATGGCTACACGCGCTTGCGCACACCCGGCGTTGCTCGCCAGCCGGCGACCAAGCCAATAGGGAACCTTTCACAGCACGCGGTAGCCAATCACACCTGAGGCCCGTACCCAGAGTCTCGCACGGCCAATGAGAGAGTGGTACGTCCACATAAAAGGAACCGCCAAGCCAGTTCGTCTCTGTGTATATNATCGTGTAGGGGCCCCCGAGCACGTAGAAGTGCCGCAAGACGACGTGGCATGGACTCGACTAATGTCTGAAGGTATTCAGGAGGCAATTTACACCATGAAGTCTGCAGGGAAGTCCACAAATCCAATCTGCGCCAATTTGAGAAAGGGTTGCACGTCTGTCACGTTTAATGATTCTCGTCAGTCGTCGTTTGTCCCGTTCTTTCACGATCTTTTTCCGACTGCAGCTATGTCGAAGATGTGATGTTTTACCGGATTCCCGATATTAACGGTACTCTCATGAAATGGTCGTACGCGAACATCCAAATGTTATCGCTACCTAGGAGATGCTATGTCCCATCTCTCGTGCTCCGGCTATAACACCACGTTCAAACTCACTTAAATCTTGATAACCTGCTATTGTAGCAGCAGTAACCGATCTAGCTGCCGACCGCATCGCGTTACTCTGATTGGTTCCATACCTCCGTTATTTGCATACGCACGCCTATACCAGTTTTTTTTGCTCTTCAGTATATATATGTACTTTGTGGCGATACTGGTTATCGGCGGTTCCCCGTATCTGAGTCCCATGCACACTCGACAGAACTGGGCAGCGTGAAAGTTTCCAGTCCCTATTTATAGCCAGTGCTGTACATGGCGAGGAATTAGTACCCAGAGTTTTGAGATTTTCCTCCATGGGTAATTTGATTTTTGAAAGTTACCTCAACTCTCGTTTATGAAGAGCTGATGGAACACCTCGTCTCACATATTATTGCATGACTGAACGTGTTTACGTTTATAGTGACTTTTTATGTTTATCCATGGCTTCTGGGGAAATAAGATATTAAGTTTATTTTTAAAATGTAACATTTCTTACCCCTAGCTCGTCTTTCCTTTGTTTCTTCTATGTTTATTTTAAACAACTCTTAACTTCAATATTACGAACTCTTTAACATGTACTGTCAACTATCTCATGTCTTTTATTAATGCAGGTTTTGAGAAAGTTACTCTTATTTATTTGTGGTGTTAAAAAAATATATTTGGCGATTAGTTTGTACAAATATAAAAAAATGCAGTGCATGTTTCTTGCATTTCACAAAATCTACAGAATTTGACACGAAAAAACCCGTACACAGTAATAAAACAAGCAAAGTTCACAACGAGAATTATTGAGCAGAAGAAAATGTCGGTAAACATAAATCAAACTAAGGCAGAGAACAACCGACCAGGTAATCAAACAAACGAACAGCTATAAAAGTGACTTTTTGTGCCATAACATAAGTTGCCGGCGTCAGAGCAGCATGCCAAAAAAAAAAATATGCTGGCGGATACTGAAGTCGACTTAAATGATAAGTATGAAGGTAGTTAGAGCATATTATACAAGATTGACTTAGAAAGTACAAACCAAAATTTTCCCATTTTAAAACTTGGGGGTTNGGTAGTTAGAGCATATTATACAAGATTGACTTAGAAAGTACAAACCAAAATTTTCCCATTTTAAAACTTGGGGGTTAGCTGTAAAATTACACCATTTTTTTTGTGTGCTAACACATTTCATTGAGAAGTTCTGTGTTAAAGGGAAAATACCATAAATTACAGTGAAACAATGAATTTATTTAACTTCAAATTTTCCATTTGCTATTTTNGTGTTAAAGGGAAAATACCATAAATTACAGTGAAACAATGAATTTATTTAACTTCAAATTTTCCATTTGCTATTTTATTTTACCCTCCATCCTCTCCGCGGCCAGAATAATAGCTCGCAAGTTGTACTGGTCAGAATGTACAAAAACCGGTTTCCTCTTTAGATGTGAACCGCAATGGATGCTGCAGGGTTGTCAAAACCGAAGTATCACCTGGAAGGCGAGGAATATTTCTATGCTCACATAATATGCAGCAAGTAACGTCATAGAACGCGCTAGACNAGTATCACCTGGAAGGCGAGGAATATTTCTATGCTCACATAATATGCAGCAAGTAACGTCATAGAACGCGCTAGATTTTGCAGTAAATCCTGAGATTGTGGTTTGCAATATTCAGGCTCTCCATTATTGTTCATTCTACGCAATAAGACACAGATTCTACGAAGTAAACATTTATCATGTCTACAAAATAAAAAATTAAAATGAATTATAATCGTTACGGTAANACACAGATTCTACGAAGTAAACATTTATCATGTCTACAAAATAAAAAATTAAAATGAATTATAATCGTTACGGTAAGAAAACCGAAACGTCTTACGAGACAATGCCAGGTTATATAGAGAAATTACTCGTGTATAGTCCAGTCACGGTTACTTCCAACTTTTCTGAAGCCATGCTCAAGTTCTACTTCTAGGATATTCCTCCGCCTCATACATACAGCGCACCGCATTCGTGGGCACTAATTTTAATAACATTTTACATAATAACTATTTAATACTAGACATCACCAACACACCTATTTTCTCCCTATTTGTATTCATATTAAATATAAATTTAATATTATAATTTATAGGTAAAATATAATTAGATATTAAATTTAACCGAAAGTGAAATACTTTTACGTTAATAGAAGTATAAAACGATAATGATACATTACATATTTAGAAAAGACCCAAGCACATAATAGCCCCAAGCACATCATACATAGGGTGATTTTTCAAAGGTTTGATTCGCTAAGTGTGAAGAAANCATAGCCCCAAGCACATCATAGCCCCAAGCACATCATACATAGGGTGATTTTTCAAAGGTTTGATTCGCTAAGTGTGAAGAAACCGCGAAATAACTACAGCAAGTAGACGGCCGGTTAACTCGCAGTAGACTTCTCGCCTCTCGGCCTGGAGGGAGAATGGCGCATTGGCCTGGTCGACTTTCAATGTACAGTGCGATACCGAACATCAACTGTGAGCTGCACCTTGTGAACATCTGTTTAAAACCATGACCAGTTGAGAGCTGGCGTCCGCATTGCGCATCACTGTTGCCGGTCAGAACCAGGCATCACTCTAGACGGCATCTTCAGGAACAGAAACAAGGAAAGCACATTAGGGTTGACGTAATGTAGAGTTGCAGCTNCACATTAGGGTTGACGTAATGTAGAGTTGCAGCTCAGAGTAGATAAGTACGCAGAGACGAACTGGCGTGGCGGCTCCTTTGATGTGAGTGTATCCATTCTCTGATTGGCCATACGAGGCTCTGGCAGGGCCGTCTCGTGTCTGGTTGGCTGCTGCGTGCTGCGAAAGATGGCCTATTGGTTGGACTGCCGGCTGGCAAGTCAGTTAACAGGCACTAATTGGCTGAGAAGATTTTTTTTTTAACCTTGCACATAAACTAACGCAAACTTTAAAACACGCTACTTTGAAAAGTGTAAAACCATCGTTAAATTGTAACGATCAAGTACGGTACTGTTAAAATGTATTAAAACCACGAAGATACATAATAAATNCATTGCGCATCACTGTTGCCGGTCAGAACCAGGCATCACTCTAGACGGCATCTTCAGGAACAGAAACAAGGAAAGAACATTAGGGTTGACGTAATGTAGAGTTGCAGCTCAGAGTAGATAAGTACGCAGAGACGAACTGGCGTGGCGGCTCCTTTGATGTGAGTGTATCCATTCTCTGATTGGCCGTACGAGGCTCTGGCAGGTCCGTCTCGTGTCTGGTTGGCTGCTGCGTGCTGCGAAAGATGGCCTATTGGTTGGACTGCCGGCTGGCAAGTCAGTTAACAGGCACTAATTGGCTGAGAAGATTTTTTTTTTAACCTTGCACATAAACTAACGCAAACTTTAAAACACGCTACTTTGAAAAGTGCAAAACCATCGTTAAATTGTAACGATCAAGTACGGTACTGTTAAAATGTATTAAAACCACGAAGATACATAATAAATNAAAACCATCGTTAAATTGTAACGATCAAGTACGGTACTGTTAAAATGTATTAAAACCACGAAGATACATAATAAATGTTAGTATATTCCATAAAATAGAATGCTGCAAAGATACAATGTCTCACTCGTAGTGTTACAAGACAAATTCTGGTAACTAGTTTCCGAAGAACTGCTTGTAAAACAGTTTACTATACATGCATCGCTACGTGCAAGCGATACAGTGATGTCGGAAACAAAGATCATGTGACTGCTTCAACAGTTCTTAGGCGAATATGAGACTCTGTTAGCCCCGAACTACTTTCCAAACCCCGGCGGACCATAGGGCTGTGCGATATTGCGATATATCGATCACGAAACAATATTTATGGAATATCGTAACTGCGATATGTTCCAACGGCGTAGGGAAATATATCACATACCACGATATTAGCGATATGCGGTATGCAATATTAGCGATGTGTGATATGCTATATTGGCGATATGCGTGGTACGCGATGTTGGCGTTAGGCATCGTGCGTTATGCGATGTTGTTCGTAGGTAGGGCCATCTGTTTTTCCCAAAATGATTTACGTCGAGACTAGACTTCAATATCCTATGTGCACACATCCAGTCTTCATTTGACTATTGGCCGCTTGTCTTTGTCTGAAGACAGTCTGTTACATGAGTGAGCCAATCAGAATTAAGTTTATCCGATACTCACCGTCCGTGATTCGCGGGCAAACAGATAGGCACGTAACAATTCAAATGATCCAATCACCGAAGTGATTCTGAACTGAAGTGCGTTGGAACACAACTTCTCCTGAAATGTTTTCGCGGAAAACAGATACCCTNCACCGAAGTGATTCTGAACTGAAGTGCGTTGGAACACAACTTCTCCTGAAATGTTTTCGCGGAAAACAGATACCCTTAGTGATATGCGATATCTGCGATGTCAATATGACCGATATTTGCGATGCCAATACTAGCAATATCAATATAAGCGATATTTGCTATATATTTCCATTGATTTACAATACTCTGGGAGCGATATATCGTTCGCAATACATATATGGCCAACACAATTCAAAACGATATTGAAAAGTGGATATCGCATAGCCCCGACGGCCTGCGATCTCGTGTTTAGAGCACTGCGAACACTGCCGCGGCATGCTGGTCTCCTCGAGGTGCTGCCGCTCTCTCCTCCGTCTTCATTCCACCATTGCTCCATCCTCATCTCATCCTTCGCACCCTCCATTCTTCCTGTCGGCCAGACGACTGTAATATCTCGAGGGTAACACAGTCACCTGCTCTTGGCGTTAGCCTCTACGGCAATCTTGCGCCAGCACAATTTACTTACTCGCATTGTATAAAACAGCAAAAAGCCGTCACACGAATGACTGCTTCAAGCATTACGTTCATAGTGGACATATTGCTGAGACAAGAACTGTTATTAAACGAAGTGGAGTCAGTAAGCTCGAGGCTGCCTACTACTCTGTTCAGTTCGTGAACCGAGATTCACGAACTTATGGATTGTTGCAGTACACAGCCTGGAACTAATCTCTACCGACAAAGGTGAAATCTCATGGAAAAATAAGTCGAATGTATACGCAACAAGTTTGGAATATTGTGCGATAAGGCAGTTTGGGTGGTATGGGTTAAGTAGTTCTTTTGTGATCAGCAGAGAGCGCACCAACGCATTGAACATGCTTGGGACATGTTGAAAACACCAGCTCACAATCGTCCACAACCCACAGAAACTCTTCCAGATCACATAACAGCAGCCCAGGTGGAATGGCACCTTCGCCCGGAAGTTGGCATCAACACATTGATTACAACCATGCCGCGGCGTGTTAGGGACATGTACAATCACATTGATTACAAGCATGCCCCGGCGTGTTAGGGACATGTACAATCACATTGATTACAAGCATGCCCCGGCGTGTTAGGGACATGTACAATGCACATGGAGGCCATACACGGTACTAAGCCGCAGTGGGAAGAAAGAAACCCTCCCGCAGTGGGATGGTCGATGGTTTTTTCTCCTAATAAGAAAAATGACCAGTGCGCCAGTAAACAACAAGAACTAATGAACCTCATTTCTTCTTAGAATGTTTGATGGCAAATGGGTCTTGACGTTTCACTGGCAGCGATATTATTAGATTTGGAAACAAACAAACACAACACTATAACTCGGAGCATGAAGTTCTGTGGCTATCAGTCTAAAGTTCTCGCCGACTGGGTCTACCGCGTTCAAATATCTACAGGGACATCATTGTGAAAAGAAGTTCGTGAGTCACGAGGTGAACCACTTAATTGATGGAAATGTCCATGGCATACCGTAGCACTACTTATATTTGGTGGAAACAGAATTAACTGGTTCCCGCCATGTGGCACAAGATTTGTCATCATTTGGTGCTAACGTACCACATGGCCTAAAACAGACTATATATAGGCATACGTTGTGCTGCTAATAGATACCGTCAGCACATAACGTTTATTTTAATTCTGTCAAATTGTATAATATATATGAAAAATTTATCCAAATAAATGCTACTGCAACCGTTTACTTAAATTATGTAAGTTTACATGACCTACTGTAGAAACTACTACTTGCGTGGACATTTTGGAGGTAATAAGTGGATTGGTTCCCGAGATATGGCATAAATGTTACATTTCATCACCTGACGCTCTCCTACAAAAAGGCTGCCAAAAGACGATCTCACTAAGCATATTTGATGCTTCTAATCAGTACATTCAGCGTACAAAGTTNCACATTGATTACAAGCATGCCCCGGCGTGTTAGGGACATGTACAATGCACATGGAGGCCATACACGGTACTAAGCCGCAGTGGGAAGAAAGAAACCCTCCCGCAGTGGGATGGTCGATGGTTTTTTCTCCTAATAAGAAAAATGACCAGTGCGCCAGTAAACAACAAGAACTAATGAACCTCCTTTCTTCTTAGAATGTTTGATGGCAAATGGGTCTTGACGTTTCACTGGCAGCGATATTATTAGATTTGGAAACAAACAAACACAACACTATAACTCGGAGCATGAAGTTCTGTGGCTATCAGTCTAAAGTTCTCGCCGACTGGGTCTACCGCGCTCAAATATATACAGGGACATCATTTTGAAAAGAAGTTCGTGAGTCACGAGGTGAACCACTTAATTGATGGAAATGTCCATGGCATACCGTAGCACTACTTATATGCAGGATTTGGTGGAAACAGAATTAACTGGTTCCCGCCATGTGGCACAAGATTTGTCATCATTTGGTGCTAACGTACCACATGGCCTAAAACAGACTATATATAGGCATACGTTGTGCTGCTAATAGATACTGTCAGCACATAACGTTTATTTTAATTCTGTCAAATTGTATAATATATATTAAAAATTTATCCAAATAAATGTTACTGCAACAGTTTTGAAAAAATATCTGGTTTACTTAAATTATGTAAGTTTACATGACCTACCGTAGAAACTACTACTTGCGTGGACATTTTGGAGGTAATTAGTGGATTGGTTCCCGAGATATGACATAAATGTTACATTTCATCACCTGACGCTCTCTTACAAAAAGGCTGCCAAAAGACGATCTCACTAAGCATATTTGATGCTTCTAATCAGTACATTCAGCGTACAAAGTTNTACAAAAAGGCTGCCAAAAGACGATCTCACTAAGCATATTTGATGCTTCTAATCAGTACATTCAGCGTACAAAGTTTAATTAAAATTGAGTTATATTCTTAAATAGATACGACAAATTTATATAGATTATGTATATGGCAGTCATATTGTAAATAATGCCAGGCACTCTTAAAATATATAAGATTACTTGTCCTACAGTAGCACTACTCGTGTGTGGAAAATTCTGGAGGAATCTGTAGATTGGTACCTGACATATGGCATAAAAGCTCCATTTTCTCATGTGCTACTGTCTTTATAAATAGAGACCAAACCATTATGTATAGGCTCATTCTATGCTCACCATAAATACTGCTACATATTAAGTTCGTTTGAAATTATTTGGGACATATGGCATACAGACCCAAACTATTTACACGGCTGTTCTTTTGGAAATAAGTGACTAACTTAATAAATCTTATAAATTANTGGCATACAGACCCAAACTATTTACACGGCTGTTCTTTTGGAAATAAGTGACTAACTTAATAAATCTTATAAATTTAAACGGACTACAAAAGTATAAATTGTAGCCTGGATTTAGTGGGTAGCAGTTAATTTTTCCCGAAAGAGAAAACANTTAAACGGACTACAAAAGTATAAATTGTAGCCTGGATTTAGTGGGTAGCAGTTAATTTTTCCCGAAAGAGAAAACAAACAAAAAAAACTTAATTTTTTGTGGGGCACTTATTTTAAAATGGTGCACAAATGAGTTTATGCATTGTCATATCTTATTTGATGCTTGCATAAATACTGTCAGCATACAAAATCGAGTTGAAATTGTTTACATTGCTTCTTAGATATAACATACTATGCTAACATGTTTATATGGCCACTGTTGTGGAAATAAGTTTCTGTCCCTATGAAAACATAGCCTATCAATTTACATGGCCTAACACAATTATATTTCATTGCCAACTTATGTAGGAATGGGTTGATATAAAAACTTTATTTATTAATGTGGTGCTATATTAACAAATGGCGGATAAGAGAAGCTCTGTGTTGATATGTATGGTGGTTGTAATAGATCACGTAATATATAATTAAAAGTTAAGTTGAGATTAGTTACATTGTTTCGTAGATACAACATAAATACTAAAGTGTTTTTGTGGCCGCTATTTTTAAAATAAGTGTCTGACCCACTAAAACATACTTTTATATGGTCTATCACAGTACTACTTATTTGNGGCCGCTATTTTTAAAATAAGTGTCTGACCCACTAAAACATACTTTTATATGGTCTATCACAGTACTACTTATTTGTCCAATTTGGTAGAAAGAGCTTGATTATTTCCTGAGATGTGACAAAATCATTACTATTCATCTGATTCTATCTTACAAAATGTCGTACAAAATATAACATGCGNTTTCCTGAGATGTGACAAAATCATTACTATTCATCTGATTCTATCTTACAAAATGTCGTACAAAATATAACATGCGTTGGCACATTTGATGCTTGTAGTATATAATATTAGCACAACAAATTTGGTCGAAATTGGTAAACTAGTATGGTAGATATAGCAAATAAACCAAATATATTTATATGACCTTTATATGACCGCCATTTTTAAAATAAGCACTTCATTTATTAAATTTTTTTTTTAACAACGCTTTTTTAATCGTATTACTTGCATGCCAAAGTTGGCATTTATTGGTTGTGTAGTTCCCAAGATATATTGTTAAATATATTTTTCTCATGTTGCACTATCTTCCAAAATGACTGACCAATCATATTATAGCTCTTCAAATTCAATACTCACATCGTGCACTGTCATATCACCAAATTTGATTTAAATCGNGACCAATCATATTATAGCTCTTCAAATTCAATACTCACATCGTGCACTGTCATATCACCAAATTTGATTTAAATCGGTAAAACGGTTACCGAGATATATCACAATGCCCTAAATTTAACACTTTCGCCATTATGAAAATAAGTGCACTACATAATCGAAAATTATGGAAGTAGGATATATTTGCCTATTACTTTATGTGAACCGAGTTTGGTGAAATTAGGTTTTGTGGTTCAAAAGTTATAAGGGGATGGGGAGACGTACATTTCAGACATTGGGGTGATTGCATAAGCCTATCTTTCCTTTGGAAAGTAAGCTAAACATCGAGAAAGTTAAAGAACATAATAACGAAAAACCCTGGATGGCAANATCTTTCCTTTGGAAAGTAAGCTAAACATCGAGAAAGTTAAAGAACATAATAACGAAAAACCCTGGATGGCAAGAAGGTTAAGTATAATACAGAGGTATCTTTTGTGTGTTATTTCATCTGCAGAGATGTATTTACAATGACATGCTAAAAGTCGTGGGATAGGTGACTGTATCGTGCAGGCCCTCATCTAGCCCGGAGAAGTGCAGCAACTCGTCGTGGCATCGATTTCACAAGTGGAACGAAACACCTGTGGAGAGATGTTGGCCCATGCCGTCTGGATAGCCACCCCACAGCTCCCTGCTTTGTGCAGGTGAAGAATGAACTTCCTCACCACACCCCATAAATGTTTGTTAGGGTTCGTATCGGGCGAACGAGGTGGCCATTCTGGACAACTTGGGTCGATGATGCATAATCCTGACGGTCGTTGTGAGGCACGCGGAGTCCAAGTGGTCACCGAGCAGTTCTATGAGATCAGAGCACAATTGATAGAGGCGTGGTAGACGTAACGGTACGGCGGCTGATATCCCACGACTCCTGGCATGTCAGAGTGTGTGTCCTTGAGCACTGTGCTGGTACTAGAGGGTGAGTACTGTGTGTCCTTGAGAAGAGAACTGTGCTGGTACTAGAGGGTGAGTACTGTGTGTCCTTGAGCAGAGAACTGTGCTGGTACTAGACGGTGAGTACTGTGTGTCCTTGAGCAGAGCACTGTGCTGGTACTAGAGGGCGAGTACTGTGTGCAGGAGGGTCGCTGTGCCTTCGTGGTGGTCCTGATGTCCGTGTACTGGATGACGGAGGCGCTGCCACTGCCCATCACGTCACTACTGCCAGTCGTGCTGTTCCCGCTGTTCGGCGTGCTGGGCACAGACCGGGTCTGCATCGCCTACCTCAAGGACACCAACATGATGTTCATCGGCAAGTAGGCCTCGCGTACAGTGCAACCGGCTCCTTACACTATGCCTGATCCTAACTTGAGCTTCACTAGTCAGTGAATGGGGCCGCGGTGGTGTGGTGGTCAGATATTCCTACATCGTTAACTTAAGGTGGGACACACTTTCTTATCACCCATGCACCTGTGCCCTTTCTGGGTAATGCAGGGGTATAAGAAATTCCTTTCCTGTTAATTTTACTTTTCTTTATTTTGGCCTTTGGCTTGCTATCGGGACCACGCAGTTTTTCCAACTCTTTGATTTTATTTTATTACATCCACATCCAAGTAGTGTGGAGTAGTGGTATGGAGCGGTTAACCTGCCATCCACCCAGTTCTCTATACTTCCCGGAATCTATACTACTTTATATCTATGTCATTATGTCAGACTACTCGACCCCACCAAGGCGAAGCGGGTTCGATTCCCAGCGGGGTCACCCCCGGATTTTCGCATGTGGGAATCGTGCTCTCAAGACATCGCTGTTACCAACCGCTTAAATCTCTTCACTCACTCGTTAACGTTTGATGTCAAAATGTAAATTTTAACATAACATCTGTAACGCTAGTTGTTACGAAAATTTCGTAAATCCAAACAGTTATTTGTAAATCCAATTTCTTTTTCGCCCGGTAATCGTTTCGCATAGTAATCGAAGATTCGCCGCATAATTTAATCATTTCTGTTCCACATGGTAAAATACGGATATAACAGGAATCGTTGAAACTTCAAAAATTATGTTAAGTATTCCTGTATGCTGCTTAAAACTTAGATTTATGATGCCCAGTAATTAACATTGATAACGATTTGTAAAAAAGTCCAAGATGGATTCTTCGCCCTAAGCATTACATGTACTTTTTTATGGTGCATAAATGCTAAGTACATCGGATATGCTAGGAGAATTCATATTTTGTTGTTATTTTGTAGGAGTATAATTTATCCAGTTAGCTGAGCAGATTGTAAGCCATAGCTTTGTTTACTTAAACATTTCTGTGTTTCGAAATTTACAGTTTATGTAGGAATAATCACTGTATTAATGTGTATTCTAATGTCTCAAGAAATCTCTGAAATATCGGTCATCCTGTATAAAATGAGACGCAATCGTGGAAGAGACAGGGTAGATGCGCCGGAATCTGCACCACCCTTCAAAGACTTAAGGGATGCAAGAACGTGTTTTGTGTTGTGGTTAGCCACGCAGCTACGTTTCGTTATGTTCGGGTTACTTCTGTATATAGGCTATTCACTGTAAAGTGAGCACTTTTGAGACCCTAGTTACTTTATCCTTTCAGTAATTTTTTATCCTTAAACCACCCTTTTTTTAAAATAAATATTGCTTTGTAAGTTGTAAACACAGTGTGTATATTCCACTTCACTCTGAAGTTAACTTCTAAGGCTAAAATACAATATATTCATCTACTGTTATTCCAATTGAGAAGGTTTTAAAAAGTGCTCACTTTACCGTGAACAGCCTATACTTGAGGAACATGCTTACTGTGCTGCTGCCTTTCCGAGAAAGGGTTCTGGGCTGTTGACAGTTCAAACAAAACCATGATGCTATTCCCCACCTGTGGAATACAGGGTGGTTTATAGGGTCGTAGTTAATTCCTCCAGGCACAGACTATAATGTGCCTTGAAGGTTGAGGGTATTTCAATAAGGTAGTCTTTTGACGTTTCACTTAACTGGATAAATATATTGTCTCGAGTTTAAACAAAAACAACATACAGAAACACTTTCGAGGTGTGGTATTCTATTTTGGCTAACTCGAGTTAACTGTGGGCGACTTCATGGTGGAGGGGGGGCCTTCTCTGGGCGGCGACTTGATACTTAAATCTGCTGTTGGTGCTGGTAGGTTGTCTGCTGTGGGTGAGCTCCGGCGATGTTGGCGGCCTTGGAAAAGGCTCACTTTTGGTGCAGTCTCCCCCTGGACTGATGTTCTGGGCTCGTTCTCACGTCCTCTCGCGATTCCTTGACGCAACTCTTCCCTCGGCACGGTGATAATGAACTGTTTCCCTCTTCTCGCGTAAATTGGCTTATATGCTCTCCAGCCTCCCTCTCTAAGTGTCTGCTCGTGTCTCTCTTATTGGGGGAAGGGGGGAGGTGGTTGCCTTAAGTACAAAACCCTTCAGTCACGAGCCATGGTTCGTGAAGGTTCGGGGGCGGGATAAGTGGTAATCTGCCCTTTGAATTTACCATCTCAGCTTATTTTTCCGCAGTTTGGCTACAAGGGATGTAGGGGTGAGGAGTATTTGTGGCCCCCACTTTCAATTGGTCAGCCGTTTTCTCAGGTGTGAAGCTAGAGGTGCTCTTGCTTGGCTCTGCAATTTCTCCCGCTTTCCTACGTATTTACGTAGCACTTTCCGGGTGCTCTGGCGATATGCCAGCTCTTACTCGGCACAACCTTGACACGTGTAACTGCGATCCGTTCTGGCTGTCCACGTGCCTCGTGACACGTGTCAACTGGTAGGCGCTCGTGAAGGGGGTCAGCGAGGCTTCTACTCCAAAATGCGTTACACGACAACCATAATCTCTAATTGGATCTTACAACAAAGCATTAGATAAGCTAACAACATTATCTAAAGAGCTGCATTGACATTAGAAGTCGAAGAGAAGAAAGGAGGTTAAACGTGTTGTCGGATCTCGGCATAAGTGCACGTTCGCATATCCCATTTAGATAGCTGATGAAACTGAGTTCATAGGTCAGAGAACACTATGTGAAATGCTTCCTGTAACACAGAGGCGAATTCAGGTTTTGCAGAAGAAAATTGAATAGGAAAACCATGTATATATGAGCGTGGCTTGCATAACAATACGCCCCGTACTGTTTCACATGATGCTAAAATAAAATTTGTAAACACATTACCAGTTTTTCCCATCAGACAAGTAATTACAGTCGAAATAAAATTTCCAATACATATCTGAAGGCAAATTTGAACTTNCCAGTTTTTCCCATCAGACAAGTAATTACAGTCGAAATAAAATTTCCAATACATATCTGAAGGCAAATTTGAACTTGAAACATATAGAGACTTTTCAAGGAAAAGTATCGTAACACAGGCGCTAGAAAACTACTGTACGAAGGCATTTTCATATCACAGTTCATTTTAAAAAATGACATGCCACGGTCGGATACATGTAAATATCGTTAGAAACTATTTATAATGCTTACCTCCGCAGTAGAATGATTTGTATGAGTTTGGCGCGATGTATTTTAAATGGCGCAGAGGGCGTGGCCGCCGGANTTACCTCCGCAGTAGAATGATTTGTATGAGTTTGGCGCGATGTATTTTAAATGGCGCAGAGGGCGTGGCCGCCGGAGCTCGAAGTAGTTCGTGCTCTATCATTCCAGTCGGCCAGTGGACATCTTTTCCACCATGTTGGATGTCGGTGACCTTGACCTTGACCTTTTACCTTGACCCTGGTAACCTTAATAATAAAAATTCCACAAAATTAAAAACATAAAACATGTTTTAAAAACTTTTAAAAATTTATTAAAAATATAATAAAATTAAATTTTAAAATTAAAATAATATATATTTTGGGAAAAATTTGGAAACATATGCGGGAGGTCCGGAGTTCGAAACAAGGATGGCGGGGCACAAATCCTCTTGGCGCGAATACCAGCAGACGAATGACACCCACTGCTATTTTTTCATTCGTTAATACGTCACACCCTTCCCCCTCCAACCAATGGCTCGACTGATTATCAGGATTGCAGAATATTGCAGACTATTGTGGAGGAGAATTGGTGCAAATTGAGGAGGAGGCTTGCGGAAGAGGATTACTGATGATAGGTGAGGATGGCGAAGGATTGCGATTGATCGAGTTATTTATGTGCGAGAAGAGCACGAAAACCCTATCTGCACGCGTACATTCCAAGTCTCAAGGGTTTTTCTGAAATGATTTGCGAATAGCGTTGACGACAACATAGTCAGTTCAGCTGGAGCCAACGAAGGTACCACCAAATATGAAATCGGGGCGTTGGTCGTCAGCATGCTATTAAAGGAACACTTCATCTTTATATCCACACCCCAATAGCTCACAGTTCCGAACTGGTATTCGAAATTTTTGGCCGCTCTTACTTTGGGGGGAAATGCATATATTCTTAAATTACTAGCATGGTCGATAATACCCTGCAGAATTAAATGGAAGATATAAACATAAAATAAAACTTACAAGACTGAATGCTGAAAACGCCAGGGAAGAAAGTGAGATATTTCAACTTTCTNATATAAACATAAAATAAAACTTACAAGACTGAATGCTGAAAACGCCAGGGAAGAAAGTGAGATATTTCAACTTTCGCACCAGCCGAAGAACTGTGATGTGGTGCCCTTTGGCTACATTAATTATCTGCAGAGGACGAGATATCATGCGACCAACAACCAATCACGAGAAAACAGTTCGATGTGATTGTGAAATCGCCAGCGCAACCTTGTAATAGTGTCGATGGTTGGGCTGTAGTGTGTAAATGGCATGCAGGATAATGAGGGGCGGGGAGTCGAACGAATGCGAGNGGGGGTCAGGGAATGGTAATAAAAATTTTCAGGGGGAAGGAGAGTAGGTGTGAAGTAAAACTAATTAAATATTAGAGGGGCCAATAAAAATAGGTGATGGGGTTGGGAGGGGTGTGTAGAGGACATGACTAATCAGTCGAGATATGGGTTGGAGGGGGAGGGGTGTGATGCATTAATACATGAACAAATAGTGGTGGGTGTCACTGGTGTCAGTCGTACTGGTCTTCGTGCCATGAGTAAGTGCGCTCCGCTATCTTGCTTCGAAGCCCGGACCTCCTGTGTGCCTGTCTTTAATTTTTTTCCCAAAAATGATCAATTGATTTTTTAAAAAATAAAGATGGCCGCCGGCAGACCAGAATTACGTATCACTAACTACTTCGCGTTCCGGCGGCCTGCGCCCTCTGTGCCCCATTTACAATACATTACGACAAACTGTATCAAATCATTCTACTCCCTGCGGATTCAGAAGAGGAATACAAATAAATAAAGTTCNAATACATTACGACAAACTGTATCAAATCATTCTACTCCCTGCGGATTCAGAAGAGGAATACAAATAAATAAAGTTCCAGAATTCCTTGCATGGAATATGAATAAGAATACGGTACCTTAGAAAATAACACGTTGACAAAGACAAAACTAACTTAACCTATGTATTTCTGTGTAATGGTTTATTTAGCTCTGTTTCAGAACATTCAAGTGCTTAATCAGTAGCAAGTTTCTTGATATAAATTAGCAATACACAATATGGAGACGAATGCTGCATTATGTAAAGTCTCATCTTCGATAACTTAGTTATGGAGAAGACAAAACATAAGTGGAAGTTGTATGCTCAGATCAATGTAACACCGAAATTGTAAATCAAATTTGCTAGCCCTTGATCGGTATTTTTTTTTCCCGTTCTAGTTTCTATCGTAAAGTCGAACAAAAATTTGTTTGTTCTGGCCACAGATTTGCGTCAAGCGACCGTGACTTTACTTTGGTTGAAAGGCAAAAGAGAATGATGTGTGTAACGGTGCCTAGCCAATGAAAACATATTACAGTCGAAGCAATATTAAATAAAGTATTTTAATTAGTTGAAATAAGAGATTTCAATTTTGTAAAATCAATGAAAAGGGGCCCAAACTAAAAAATACCGAAGTCCTGAGGCTCCATCTCAGAAAGGATGACCCTTTCACGGTTCAGGTGCGAATTAGCCACAACGCTCTTAGGTTATGGGAGTGGTACACGACAAGCAATCGTACACTACCATTAGTGGAACCAGTGGACCCACAGCATCGCACCGTCCTCCCAGTAACCTCAGAAGAAAGTATTCCCTCATCATGCGGCCCTTATTAGATTCACAACACTGACTGCTCTATGAAAGACTACCTTGAGCTGGGTCATGAGAAGGAAGAATTATGTAGCCTCATGTCTACGTTATTCGTTGTAATTTAAGCAGCCATTAACACTGCTGTGAAAAATGTGTTTGCTGAAAACACGTTTACTTCAATATTGGGAACGTTCCTCTACAATAATAGAATGGCCTCTCTATTACCATTCGATAGCATCGTGTTTGCTGACAAAGTTACTTCAATATCAGTATATTTCGTTACCTATAATATACTTTTACTTTATCAAAAATGTGTGTTTTGTTCTGTGCAACATTATTTCAGGGGACTCTTCGATTTCACAAATCCCGAATTAACTAAATTTTTTTGGGTTATAGAGGTGAAGAATGTTTCGTGTATGCTTGTCATTGTTCAACCCTAGAGTTGTAAGTAACATTTAACCTTGGAGATCTTCCATATTTTACAAATAAGGAGACCATTTTAGTTTTTCGTCGTCACGGACCGTTTTTCAGCACACTTATTTACATAATAATAAGTCAATTAACGCATAAATTCCAACAGTGTACATCCTACACTTCCATGCTTCCTATNCACTTATTTACATAATAATAAGTCAATTAACGCATAAATTCCAACAGTGTACATCCTACACTTCCATGCTTCCTATTTTACTTTCCTTCAGATCATGTATGAGGTCTTGCAATTTGCTGCTGCCTTCTCGAATGTGCATATCATATACACAAAATGTGACAAAAATACGCGTTGAAATTTAGGGGACATTTGTCTCATATTTGAAGGATGAAAATATGTTGTTTTGCAACAGACCCGGGAGCACTTAATTTTCTTTTTATAGCTNTTTGTCTCATATTTGAAGGATGAAAATATGTTGTTTTGCAACAGACCCGGGAGCACTTAATTTTCTTTTTATAGCTCCTCTCTTAAAACTCTGTTTATATTGTGAGGCGCACAGGGTGGGTTGTTTTTATGTGGAATGCAGCTGTAGCTATTGAGTGCACAGTACGCCATACCTCATACCAGTGAACACGATATTTATGTCAGCGTTCCACACAAAAATCACCCTACGCTGTAAACAGTTTTCTGGCAAACTTCCAAAACTATAATGTAAGTTTTTTGCCTACATATAGTGTTACCAGATATGTGGTACTCAAAAAGAGGACACATTGAAGTAACTGGCATTAAAAAAAGATGACACTTGCAAGAAAATGACACGAAGAAAGAGGGGACATAATTTTACAATGAAAGTATAAAAAATTAGTTTATTATGTCGTAAGTCAGTTAAAAATATATATAATGTAAAAATGTGTCCAAAAATCGGTTACATGTAGCTGTTTAGTAATACAAAATATTTTTTGCAAACAGATATAGCGATAATCATGTTCATTCTGAACATGAAAGTAAATCCCATTTAGTTTATAGTCGCCACTAAATATTTTTCATGACAGTAATATATGTATAAGTATTCACACAATACACAGTTTACACAATCAATGTACACAATTATGTCAATTGGCAGTTCACTCTAACTTAGCTCAGATTCAGATGCATTTCGATCGTATTTCTTTGACGAGCTTGTTTGTTCTAACACGTTTCTACTTCCTAGCAAAAGGTCATCTCAACTTAAAAAAAGCATATTAGTGTTAATAAAGNTGTTTGTTCTAACACGTTTCTACTTCCTAGCAAAAGGTCATCTCAACTTAAAAAAAGCATATTAGTGTTAATAAATACAAACGAATCACGTAATATTTTTTTATTAAATGTTCGACATATAAAAAACTTGCAATAAGGTAGTTCTTCGCTGTCTTTAACTTTTATTGGAAAAGGGAACATTACGTTNCAATAAGGTAGTTCTTCGCTGTCTTTAACTTTTATTGGAAAAGGGAACATTACGTTTTTTTTTGTAAAACCCGGCCGGACAATTGACAAGGCCCCAAAAAGAGGAAATGTCCGGGTAAAAGAGGATGCCTGGTAGCCCTATCTACATATCCGAATACAAAAATGAGAATATTCGCTGTCGTTACAGTAGAAAGTCGGTTAGTTCCCGCATTTGACAGTTTCCTCAGCAAAGTTGGAGCGCCACTGTGGATTATGAGGATACGTGTTTTGCATACACGCACTGGCATTGCGTTTCTCAGCACTGAAACCTAAACCCAAAGACAAAATGAGAAGTAGACTGATGTCCGAGTTCTGCACACATTCTCAATTGTGCACCACTTACTGTCAGTAGAACTGTAAAAATCACCTTATATGCAACTTCTATTTCACTTGTACGTTATTTTATAACAATTATTTTTCCTTGGTTACTCTCCTAAATTTATTACAACTTGGTTAGAAGATGTATACTGAAGTTTAATATAACTTTATGAAAATTATGTGGTGATCGTAAGTCCTAGCCACGTGGATTTGCCACTTCAAATGGTAATAGAACTGTTCAATGTAGGGAGTCACATAGTGGTTACTGCGCAGCTAACGTGTTCCCTCTACGCTTGAAACAAAACGTGCTATTGACGTTACTAGTATAAACCTTCCAATTTCTTCGCCCATCAAATTAAGATCCTCGTAAACTTCAGATTATATAAAGTTATAAACATATTTCCTATTATTACGATGTATGAACGTAGCTTCTACGACATATGACAATATGTGATCGCTGTCCTGTAGCGGGTAGCGTGGTCGTCTTCCTCCTGGGTTCGACTCCGGGCCACAACTCTTAGTAATTTGAAGTGGTTTGTGGCTTCTGGCTCACCCCCATACTGCGGAAGGCAACAGCCAACCGTCGCAGAATCGCTTTGCCTGGTCACATTGGTTTCCATCGCGTTGCCCACGTTTGGATTTTATACCATACTCGGGTCTGTCGTGGTCCCGAGGACGTAAGTAATTTTTTTTTAAAATATATACCGGGAAGTAAAAAAAAACAGAAATAGAGAAGGCTTATCGGGTACACTTAACAGCTTACGTCTTTCACACGGGCGAGAGTTACGTCTTACGCACGGGCGAGAGTTACGTTTTACACATGCAATAGCTCGAGTGTTGCTTCGCCGGTAATCGAACTCGGATTGCTGTGGCGAGAGGAGCGTGGTCTGACCACTGCACCATCGTGGCGCCCAAGACAAACAAAATAATGTAAAAACTAAATACCAACTATATAGAAAGTTAAGCCTGATTAGATCAAGCGGTACCAGACTTATGACATAACGTACCAGCATTTCTGTAGTCGGAAATATTGTAAAATTGCGTTCTTTTGAGAAATGTTAACTCTTAAATCCAGCTTTACTTGCACGATAAATATGAGGGCAGCTGGTTTAACAGACCCTTACATATATTGAAATGTATTAGTTCTGCCAATCACAGTGTCAAAATTAACGAAAAAGGCTCCACCACGGTGATTAGAGGTCGATGCATGGCGGGGTCGTACCAGAATTTTCACATATGGGAAATATAGCGGGCGTTACCAGTATATTTCTCTCGGTACTCAGTGTGCTACAGCTTACCCCGCAGTTACATTCTACATTCGTCTCATCTTTTTGTACTTCCCCGTCCGTCTCAGGCGGGAAAAGTGAAAGTAACGTTGTGTGTCGAGTCTCAGGGCTGTATAATGCAATTAGCGGTAACATCCCTTCCATGCGTGCCACAGCGACGCCATTCAGAGACTAAACATCCCTTCCACGCATGCCACAGCAACGCCATTTAAGGACTAAACATCCCTTACCACAGCGACACTATCACCTGTCAACACTTGTGAACTACTTAGAGTTAGTAGTTAGAGTTAGTAGTCCAGTAACTTTTTTGTTTCACTCGTTGTTTGTACGGCTAGGCGTATCCCAGTTTATAAATATTCTAGGAGTAAGACATCTTATCAGAAAAGTTAGAAATAAGTTATCTTAAGCGTGTGTGACACGTTGGAAGATTCCTTGGACGATTCCATGCGAGCCTGCATGACCGTTTGTATGGATGGTTCTGTGGAATATCTGGCCGACTGCTGGCCGTTTTCATGGATGATTTACTAATTGGGGGTGTGCAAATTTCGAATGAAGATTTCCTACAATATTGAAAGTTTAGCCAATCAGAGAGAGAGGGCGGAGGAGTAGTTTTGTTTATTAAACACGAATAAATAGTATATAAAAATCACCAAAATGTTTACTAATTCTAAAACAGCATTGTGTGAAAATTATGCTAAACATTCGTGCTTATTTTAAACAAAAAATCCAGTTATAACAACAAAACGATTCTTGCCTTTGTATAAATGCCTAATGCTGAAGTCATTACTGAAAATTGTTCTCACAGCACAGTTGCAGAAGTAATAAGGTCACGTGACCGCCGAGGGGCCTACCCGCTCAGGCTCTGTGCTCGGGGAGATGTAGCGAGTGGTGAACGACGCAGTGGCCAGGGGGAGATCGCGTGGGTGATGTGGCGGACGTTTCTTGTTCTACAGGAGGACTGATAGTCGCGATAGCTGTGGAGCACTGCAACTTGCACAAGAGGATCGCACTCAACGTCATACTGTTGATCGGCACCAGCCCCATGAGGTGAGTCGCACGTCCACATTACAACTTCACTAACAACGTAGATGGCGTTGGTGATGCAAGGCGGGGTGTATATGTCGCAGGCTGATGTTGGGCTTCATGCTGACGACGACAGTGCTGTCCATGTGGATCTGCAACACTGCCACCACGGCCATGATGCTGCCCATCGTGTTTGCCGTGCTGGAGCAGCTCAAAGAGGTCAGTAGCACTGCAGGCCCTCCCACCTCTCTCACTTGGTTACATGCAGCTTTCTGTTCGCGGTTTACAGAAACTTTTTAGTAGCTTTAGCATTTTGAGAGGATTCCAAGCCGGTGGAATGCGGCACGCGGAAGCAATTAGGATGGTGCGTGACAGTGTTCAAAAAATTGATTTGTAAAAATAAAGGTTAATATAATATTTGTTCCCCTTAAAATGTCTCGTTTTTCCTTCCAATTAGAGAAAATTTCACAAAACCTTAATGTTTAATGTGTAAAACTAACGTTTAATCTTAATAAATAAGTGCTGTAGACCTCAATATTATAATAAAAAATGGACTACACAAACAATTTTGTATGTTTTACAAAATAACGTATTATAAATGTACAATATTTCAGCTGTAGAATTACACGAAAACCTTTCGTAACTGGTTTCCAAATATTGTGTGTAACAAGTATAGGAAGTTTTATCTGTGTAGAACGTGGACTTTTCAGTATCGTGCACAGCGTGGAGGGTGAAAATATAACCCCCTCCCCCCGCCCTTCCCAAAAAAAACAATAGTTTTAATTACTATATGCATAACATGCTTTAGTAAACACAACTTGAACTACGACATAATGTTAACTTCTCTTATATTTAGTTTTCTTTGCGGTCTCTCTTAGTTGCTCGCTTCTTGTATACGATCTACCTCCCTAGGAGCTACTCGTGGGGAGGCCTCGCTAAGCACGGTCCTGGGACTTGCGGTAAGTAATGCTCGTCCCTGCTCGAGTGACGAGGTGGTGTGTGCGCTTGTTGCAGCACAAGAGGTCGGAGAAGGGTCGCCCGCTGCCCCTGGTGGTCGTCAACACGCCGGACTCGGAGCAGGCCAGCGGCGTCTTCGACCCGGAGACGCGACGCAAGTCGGCGTGCAGGCTCGACTCCGAGTCAGTATCGTCTCTTATATACGTGTTCCTCGCTTGGGAACTACTATTTATATATCTTAGAATAGGGAATAGGCAAGTTTTATAGCAATTAAAATGAAGGTATATTTAGTCCATTCACTGTTGCTCACAACTTTTCTGAAGTTCTGATGAAGTTCTTCCAGGATGTTCCTCCATCTAATGCAAACAAAGCTTAACCTAGTGTAGAAAAATAACAGTAAAGAGTCATCACACCGCATTTGTGCGCACTCAGTTTAATAATAATATGAATAAAAACTATTTTTATTAGACGTTACCAACACACCTTTATCTATCTATTATTATTCATAAATAAAATATTATAATGTATAGGAAAAAAAAGTAAAAGTAATATTAAACTAAACACATGAAACACAGGAAGAAAGCTCTTGTGTACATGTCATACTTAGGAAATCACCATACACTTCACATATGCGGCGATTATTTAAAAGTTTTGATTCAAAAGTGGGAAGATACTGCGAAAAGACTATAATACTTCACTACTCTCATGACTCGGTTCTCAAACCGTGGTCCAAGTATTGCTCCTATATTGTCCAAACTAAAATTCTATTATTCGTGTTATTTATCAGTTCCACTCTTATAATGTTAAATCCTTCAATTGAAAGTATTTTTTGTTGATAACGCCAATATTTTATGATCATATATGATTGAATATGTAGTTACATAAATATTCCAACATTTGGCTCCTTGAATGGAGGAGGTGCTGACGAAGTGGCACGTGATAACACCTATTTGTCCGTGGTAAAGTAAAGCTTGTGAGCGAAAATAGTATTTTGGATGAATCTCACTTGTTCAATAACTTAATTTATTTTGTTGGAGGTCTGTTCGCAGTTTTTCAATATAAAACTTGCATTTTTAATTTCCTCTCAGCTACTCAACAAAAAACCAATTTTTTTTGGCGAATTTCTTAAGTTCAGCTACAAGTAGAATTCTCGGAGAGTTATATTGCTCAGAACATAATAATGATATGTATTGAATCTCCATATATGTTCATTGTAAGCCTAAGATAAAAATATTTTTCTATGTCGTCTTGAGTTGATGTTGGCCGAACTAGGAATAGCAGTCCGCTATTGCAGTCGGCGATGACCAGACTTAGCCTCGTACTGCCAACTGCTGTACGGAAATTAACCTGTAGCCAGTCAGAACGAGTGACTCGTGTAACAACTATCTAGATGGTATTCGGAATCGTAGGAGAAAAATAAAATTCATGTAATTGTGTTCATATAAACTTTCAGTGTTATAAACGAAGAATTTAAAAAATACGCATTTACTTAATTCGATTTTACAATTATATACAACTAATTTTATGATGCCATATTTACGCAATATCTGTGTAATGAAATTATAAAGAAAATTACAGATATAATTGTAAAATATTTACTCCGCAACAATATTTTCTAGCATTTTAAGAACTAAATATTCATATAAACTACTTAAAATAATGTGGTTGACGTTTATTTCCACGATAAGTATAATTTTACCATTAATTTTGTAGTAACAATAATGATATTTACAACCTGGGTTTACCAACTGCTCTGTGTGAATACACCTTGCCGTCAGCGGATTGTCGATTGTGGAATGGGCGTGCAACACGCAGGACAGTCTAGTACTGCGTGTTGCGTGCAATCAGAGTGCAGGGGCTGGTTGCTTTGTTGCCACCATGACCTGATAATGGTGTGCTTTTGCGCAGCGTATCTCTGTCTCACTATAATTTTGTAATGTCACAACGGGGACAAGATCTATAAATGGCACATACAAACGCATACAAATATCGCGTTTTTTTTCGTGCCAGCAGCGATTAATACATAAATATGAAGTGTAGGCTAATGCGGTTTTCGCAGGAATAAAGTTGAAGAGACGTTCCGTGGTGTAATATTACCTTCAACCGTTCATTTCAATAGGATAAATGTTTTCAAAGGTGCTTAAATATACTCAGTGTGTTATGTCAAGACATTAAGTTTGATTTCGTTAAGAGCTTCACGCACTTGCGTTTATTTTTTTCATACGGAGCATACATTTATATATAAACGTGAATTAAGTTAGTTTGTGAATCTTATCGAAATGTTTTCAACAGATTGGCTAATTACTATGCGATGAAAGCGCCTAGGGAATGATTATACTAAAATCACATAAATGTTTCGTTTTCATTGAATTCGTGGCGAAAAAATATATGGTCAATAAAGGTTATTCAAAATTATTTAATGTAGTGAACCTAACTATCTGCATATGTTTTAGAGATTATTTGTGTATGTTCAGCCACGAATGTGTTTCTTACTGGTAAGGAGAATTTTTATTCTAATATAAACGGAATTGAGACTACTGCGTCAATATGACAGTATAAAAAAAACAACGTTTCGCAGTTCTCATTTGTACTGAACCACTAGGCATCTACTTAACGATGTAAATTGTGGTTAGACTTTCTGCAAAACGATTGTTCCTTAATTTCTGAAGTCTACATACCTGCTTTGTTTACGTATTGCAGTGGACCTCAGAAATGAGGTGTTTTGAAATATTTAGCCTACATTATCCAGGTTATAATGTAACTTTAAATACTGCATTTCATAAAAGTACGCTAAATTTTGACAGTTCTGGAAAAGTAGCTCGGCCACAATGTATCCTTCCGCAACAGTTATTCTGTCAATGAGGAAAACAATGTCTGTAAAAAAACGATGTGATCAATGTAGGTTATTATTCCAAATGGTTTTATGTTTATTATGGCCAAATTATACCGCCGAGGCTCTGTTTATTTTATTATGGGGGGAGAAGGGGGCGGGGCAACTTAAGTTTAACGTCTTTCATGAGACGATGTTGTTTTGCAGCACTTACTGCGAGACGGTATCATTTTGAATACCATATTGTTTGATGGAGTAGTGGAAAATTTAGCTCGTAAGGAGGTAACATTCAAATTATTATAACCTGGAAAGTTTTAACCTCGCCGAACGAGCAAACCGCGATGTTGCTGTTGGTATCGAAGCGAGCAACACACACACACACACACACACACACACACACACTTTGTACGTAAATATTTTTAACGACATTAACCTTACACTCTTTTAGCTTTCCACATAAAAAANTGCGAGACGGTATCATTTTGAATACCATATTGTTTGATGGAGTAGTGGAAAATTTAGCTCGTAAGGAGGTAACATACAAATTATTATAACCTGGAAAGTTTTAACCTCGCCGAACGAGCAAACCGCGATGTTGCTGTTGGTATCGAAGCGAGCAACACACACACACACTTTGTACGTAAATATTTTTAACGACATTAACCTTACACTCTTTTAGCTTTCCACATAAAAAANACACACACACACACTTTGTACGTAAATATTTTTAACGACATTAACCTTACACTCTTTTAGCTTTCCACATAAAAAAAACACATTATTTTTAACTACAAAACAAAGAGTTAAACTGGTGGTTTTATAGGCCACATAAGTTTCAACCATTCTAATAACTGCTTAGAAATAAGTAATTTACAAAACACACTGACTTACTGTTTGTAATTCCTATTCACAGCTTCTGAGCACATGTTCTATTGCAATCCTTGGACACGTTTATCTGCTACCGATAACAAATAATTTATTTGCAGAATAATTCAGTAAATTAGACACTTCACATGTTTCCCAAAACTAACCAACTTGAACTTCAAAAACATTTGTGTAGTGTTGCTTCACGGCGGCACAGAAAATGGCGGCCCAAGCCATACACATGTCGATAATAATACATTTAATATTATATTTCACACAAGAAAGAACACTTTAAAGACACCTCTACAACCAGCTATGCTTAAGGAAAGCAAATAAAAATAACTAACTACGAGCATTTACTGTTTACATATTATGTAGGTTGGTCACATTGTCTGTTGAAATTTAGTGAACTTAATGAAATGAAGTATATAATGGAAGAAACGAAATTTCCTAAAATATTTTAATCGTGGGAAAATGGTTTGCAGTACTGAGCCCTGCAGTCCTGTGTGCGATATGCAGTATATTCCAAACGCTCATTTTTAAAATGAGCTGGGCTTATCAATGCCCTCCCCCCTGAAAAATCTTCAAAACGTTCATTAGATCTTAAAAAGTTTATATTTNATGAGCTGGGCTTATCAATGCCCTCCCCCCTGAAAAATCTTCAAAACGTTCATTAGATCTTAAAAAGTTTATATTTAACTAACAAGACATACTTTAGAATACATTTTTAACACAGCCGAGTTTGTGGTGAATATAATTCATAGCACATCAAGCTCAGCCCTTGGTTTGACTGGTAATCATGACAATAGTTGGTATGAAGAGTCCACGCAGTACCTTATTTCTTACTCTGGATAAAATGACATAACAACCAACGCTACAGTTATATATCCACAATAAATATCGACAATCAGTTGNTTTCTTACTCTGGATAAAATGACATAACAACCAACGCTACAGTTATATATCCACAATAAATATCGACAATCAGTTGTACGAATTTTTAAAATTCAAAAGTTAAAGGTAGCATGTCTTGTTACCAAGTCCTGTGACATTTAAAATGTCCATAGTATTTTCTGGATCGGGGCAGTGTATTTGCTTTGTTGTAACAACTATTTGTGGTATTTGTAAGGCCGTTATAAAATGTTGTACGGGCCTACGAAAAGCCCGATAGTCTTATAATTACATTAAAATTATACAATTAGAATAATATGATATGTGTAATCACTGGATAATATTAACCAATCAGCATTTGGATGTAAATTGTTACATATCTAACTATTCGTGAAGTAACTTAGGAATGTGGTTGAATCAGGGGTGTTGAGCATTAATGTAAGCTGGGTTAATCATATGTTACAAATACAAATGTATACTCTATGGACGCGTCAACAGGAAACTAATTTAAAACCCAAATTTGTAGCTGTTTTTAATTATTCTAGATAAGTTAATTTTGTTGTGCTTGTCACTGCATATTAATTAGGTACCGTAGCTTGATTTTACCCTAAGCCTCCAANAGATAAGTTAATTTTGTTGTGCTTGTCACTGCATATTAATTAGGTACCGTAGCTTGATTTTACCCTAAGCCTCCAAGTATGGCATACCTTAAAATATTGAAGAGTGGCGCACTGTTATACTATTTTTGCTTGTCTTTCTGGGACTGTAATGGCTCAGGCACTTCAGGCGTGTAGAATAATATTGCAGGAACAAAGAAGTCCTGAATGGTAAGTTTTGTGTCCATAGATGTATTTTGGTTTTCATTCATAACTTCACAGAGTGTTACTAATTGCTAGATGATAAAAACCTTTGCTGAGTACAGCTCAGTGCATAGGCCTGCTGACAGTAGATGTATATTCTTGGATAAAGTATAAATATTAATCAAAGAAAGGTGTAAAGATACCACTTTAATTCCGTTCCAGTCATCTGTAGAGTTAGGATGACGCAACTCATTCCGGAAAGACTTAGTTTCCTTTTGTTATTCCACCAAAAAAATTAATTTATCAAGAAATTACAATCAAATGAATTAAATCCCAAAACGTGTATCTTCTGAAGCATTAATGCCAAACTCGATTATTTGTGAGTAACTCGTAAATTATGCAAAATACAAGACAGCGATTGAATATCTTAGTTTAAAAAACACCTTACTAATAAAGAAGTACCAATATTTATAATGTTATGTAATGTATTTCAATACAACTAGTCAAATCTAAACCTGCCACCTTTACATTTGCAAGTCTAACATATTAAACCTGCATGTTATGATCCGAGTATGTCATACTTAAGAGTTTTGTATCATTAGAGTGAAATTATAGGAATTGAAGAGGTTAACTTGCACCCATCCATACAATGAAGTATAAATAACTCACAAGGCTTTACCATTTTAGCTTGCCTTTNAGATAAGTTAATTTTGTTGTGCTTGTCACTGCATATTAATTAGGTACCGTAGCTTGATTTTACCCTAAGCCTCCACGTATGGCATACCTTAAAATATTGAAGAGTGGTGCACTGTTATACTATTTTTGCTTGTCTTTCTGGGACTGTAATGGCTCAGGCACTTCAGGCGCGTGTAGAATAATATTGCAGGAACAAAGAAGTCCTGAATGGTAAGTTTTGTGTCCATAGATGTATTTTGGTTTTCATTCATAACTTCACAGAGTGTTACTAATTGCTAGATGATAAAAACCTTTGCTGAGTACAGCTCAGTGCATAGGCCTGCTGACAGTAGATGTATATTCTTGGATAAAGTATAAATATTAATCAAAGAAAGGTGTAAAGATACCACTTTAATTCCGTTCCAGTCATCTGCAGAGTTAGGATGACGCAACTCATTCCGGAAAGACTTAGTTTCCTTTTGTTATTCCACCAAAAAAATTAATTTATCAAGAAATTACAATCAAATGAATTCAATCCCAAAACGTGTATCTTCTGAAGCATTAATGCCAAACTCGATTATTTGTGAGTAACTCGTAAATTATGCAAAATACAAGACAGCGATTGCATATCTTAGTTTAAAAAACACCTTACTAATAAAGAAGTACCAATATTTATAATGTTATGTAATGTATTTCAATACAACTAGTCAAATCTAAATCTGCCACCTTTACATTTGCAAGTCTAACATATTAAGCCTGCATGTTATGATCCGAGTATGTCATACTTAAGAGTTTTGTATCATTGGAGTGAAATTATAGGAATCGAAGAGGTTAACTTGCACCCATCCATACAATGAAGTATAAATAACTCACAAGGCTTTACCATTTTAGCTTGCCTTTGGTTGTTCATAAAATGACTGAGGTGCAAGTGTTATTATTTGGTGCTTGTGTACATATATTTGAATATAATTTTGTTAACCATAAATATATTCATTATAACTAAAAGAAATAGTGATTTTGAAATAACATAACATGTTCTCAGCTGCTTTAAAGATAACCGTATGAAATAGCTGAATCATTTAATTATTGCTTATAATGTACAAATTCAGTCTCTGAGCTGGGGAAAGTTGGAAATAGCGGAATAAATGTATAGGGTTACTAAACCAAATGCTGGGAATGCACATAATATTTTCATGTTCCTTTTTCTTGCTTAATTAAAAAACAAGCATTTTGTGGATGAAAATATGCATACAGTACAACTCACATTAAGAGTAAAGCATGAATTAGTCATTAAATAACAGATGAATAACCTGTCATGTTTAAATTCTCGTAGCCTATAAAGCAAATTGTATTTCTTGCCAGATTGTCATTTGTCAATAGAAGTGTCTGAGTTTTATCGTTCAGTGATACGTTTATTCATAGCAGGCGTGGAGACAAGACAGATGTTAGTAAATGCCGCATACATTTATGTCCGACATAACGGAAATCTCTGACGAGGTTATAGCTTTCGGCACGTAAATATAAACATGTTTGTTGAAAGAATAAAGTAAAGAACTTAACTACACTGTTTTTTCCNAACATGTTTGTTGAAAGAATAAAGTAAAGAACTTAACTGCACTGTTTTTTACGCAAAAATGTCTTGCAATGTGTTGATCAACGTAGGAAATCGTAGTAATAAATAAAAAAACATTTATTTGCTACAAATAAAGCGATGTATACGACAGTTTACTTTCTTACTCTTCATTTTTGATGANATGTCTTGCAATGTGTTGATCAACGTAGGAAATCGTAGTAATAAATAAAAAAACATTTATTTGCTACAAATAAAGCTATGTAAAACGACGTTGTCCGTATACGACAGTTTACTTTCTTACTCTTCATTTTTGATGACTATAAAATACTTTGTCGTATTGGTTTGTTTTCCTTCATGAGACACAGTTTATGATTGCAATAACCTTGAACTGTTTCCATTGTTAGACTGGCACAGAACGCGGTAATGTTTTGACTGGCGTGGTAGTGGAGTGGCGTGGTGCCCGTAAAGCGGGCCTGCACGCTGATTGGACGAGGACTGTTGCAGGGTCCAGGAACACCCGGATGCGGAGACTGTGTGTTACTTCCTGGGCGTGGCCTACGCCAGCAACCTGGGCGGCGCTGGCACACTCACTGGCTCCGCCACCAACCTCACCTTCAAGGGACTCTGGGACACGTGAGTACCCGTCCGCCACCTCGCCTCACTATACAAGCATTAATGTCCCCGCCTGGATGAAGAAGTATTGCGACCGAGACATGCGCATCAACTCTCTCGTCGCCTCTACGCGCAAAGCACTAACTGGCGTGCAGTCTTGCCGTCGATAACGCGCCTCTATAACACTTTCAGCGGAGACCCTGCCATTTTATGACGTAATAATAAAAGCAAAGGTTTTCTGCACGTCCCTATTCCTTTTTTAATGTTTTGTAACGGAATGTTCATACCTAAAAATGACCGTGGAAACACCCGTTTGAGCCATTTTCACTATCCCAAAAACATGCTTTAGAGAGAAATGGAGGAACTGAAAAATTATACAGATGCGTAACGTTTTTTAAATGCTATTCGTAAGCAGACCTCACTCAAACACGTTGAACAGTTTTTTTAATAAAACTGTTTTTGCTGGAGCTGTGCAAACCCATGCTCGGCGGCCTACCCAGGCGACCTGGCGCGTTAAGCGTTAAGTTATGCGTTATTTTGTGCGCAGAGGAATGGACAGTGTGTTATCTTATGTATTGGTTTTCAATGAAACTTAACAGGTCGTGTGCGTTGTTGAGATTTCTTTAAACGTTAAAAGAAATAGGCATATTTTATATCTTAAGTGAAACTTGTGAGTCGGCGTGGGCACCTTCCAGACACAACATCTCGGGTTTGAATTCTGGGTAAACCATGAGTGTGTGTGTGTTGTTTTGAGATGTAAGTTTAAAGTATTTTACACCCTGAATCCCCATGAAACTTCTGGTATAAAATACGGGAGAGTTGTAAAGTCTTGTACTGTAAACGTGGGAATAAATTAAATTATTTCTAGTTAGAGTGGAAGTACCAATACATCTTTTACAGGCCACATAAATTATGATTTTAAAATGTCTATGTACTTTAAGGGAATCTTTCGCTACATAATGCAACGTTATGTAAAATTTTCACTGTGAATTACACATTTTTTGTTTTGAAGTCTTGCTCTTATGTCCATAAAAAAGAAATAACGGTTAAATTGCACATACACACATTTAAAAGTGATTTAAAAGTGGCACTTTTAACACCACACAAACCACTCTCTACTNGGTTAAATTGCACATACACACATTTAAAAGTGATTTAAAAGTGGCACTTTTAACACCACACAAACCACTCTCTACTGATTGGCTGCAAACTTCGCTTGGTGCGAGCCAATAAGTGTGCTCACATGCTCTTGAAGTTGGTAAAAGTTTGAAAAGGCTGGTTTTTAAGGAGCTCCATTAACCGCGTGTGAGCTATAGTAATTTATACATGCCATCGTATATATAACCCATGCATGGATACTGCCAACTGTTCTGAAGCCCTGCTAAAGTTCTACTTCCAGGCTTCTTCTCGTCCTCCTCACCCAAACAAAGCTTAAGTACGTATAGAAAATTGCACCAAAGGAACGACGCACTCAGCTTAGTAATATTTTGCATTATAGCAATTTCTTACTGGGCGTTACTAAAACTTCTATTTTCTCTCTCTTTTTATTCACATTAATTATAAATGAAATGTAATAATATATATACATTAGTAAAAGTTCAATTTAACAAATAATAAAATTTTTTTGTGTTAACACAAGTAAAAAANGTAATAATATATATACATTAGTAAAAGTTCAATTTAACAAATAATAAAATTTTTTTGTGTTAACACAAGTAAAAAACAATTGTGATACATGGCATATTTAGGAAACAACAAATCAATGCATACATGGAATAATTTTTTTAAGTTTTGATTCAAAAAGTGTTAAAATTCTGCAANTAATAATATATATACATTAGTAAAAGTTCAATTTAACAAATAATAAAATTTTTTTGTGTTAACACAAGTAAAAAAACAATTGTGATACTTAGGAAACAACAAATCAATGCATACATGGAATAATTTTTTTAAGTTTTGATTCAAAAAGTGTTAAAATTCTGCAACTGTACTACAGCAGGTAAAGAGTAATAGCAGTAAGACTGCGGTGACACTCGCCTCTTGTGCAGACTGTACCCCAACGCCGCAGGGGGCATCACCTTCGCCACCTGGATGATCTTCAACGTGCCGCTCATGTTGGTGAACGTGCTGGCCGCCTGGCTCTGGCTGCAGATACTCTTCATGAGACTCTTCAGGTGAGGCCAACACTCTGCGTCTCGTACTTTGACGCTCGCGAACCTCTGTCTCTTCCCAGGGCATTGCAACATATCATACACACTTTCAATATTATACTGTTTCTGTTAATGTGAAGGATTTATTAAAATATATTTTGGCTTTAAGTCAGTGATAGATAGTCTTCGCATCTCTATACGAAACTTCTATTACTTATGGCACATCCAGAAGTTCATATTTAATGGATGGCCTTCTTTCATATTCCCAATAAGGATTTTGAGCATGTACAGTTTGTACACGACTAATAAACCAACGACGTCCTGGTGAATTTACGGCATATCAACGCTATTTATAATCCCCTTATAACTGATAACATAACTGATAAACCTTCACACTGATAACCTATCTGACAAACCTTCATAACGTATCTTGATGAAGCTGTCGTAATGATAAACATGCCTGTATTCTTCAAACACAATTACATAAAAATGTTTTTGTCGAAATCTTGAAAAGCACGTTTGCCAACAAGAGGGTAGAAAATACATAAAGCTTCATTCGATATTCTTATAGAGCGAGAGCTTTTCATAACACCAGTAGGGCCGCATAATAGTTGAATCCTTCTCTCGCCTCTGAGGGTAGCGGTGGTCGAGTGAGGTTCCCTGCCAGGACGAGGAGACACAGGTCCTGTCCCACGACTGGCCAGGTCATTAATCGACAGGTCTAAACGAGATCTTGCGTTTGACCCCCAGATCTACGCGCCAGCACGCTTGAGTAGCTGGTTATACTGCCCTGAAATTGCCGCCAATCGCATGCGCGGCTGCTGAACAAAGTCGAGCTCGCATCGTAGTCGCGCACGCAATTGAACTCACCACGTTTATTAAAATTATTTTATTAGTCAAGGAGTTATAATGTCAGAATTGATGACCCCGAAACTGTAGCATGGCCAGTTTTCGACCTCGCGGTCTGATTTCAAAGGCACATTCCCGTCGAGACCACCTAACTTTGATATTTCTCGAAGAGCCACATAAACATCATTTTCATTTTCTAGTAAAGTTTGTGTGCCTTAAGTGTTGCTACCTGCTGCATACATATGATCCTATCTGTCTGATGTTTGAATAAATTAGGCCTTAGTGGCATGGTCGTCCTCATAAACAATAGTTTTCTGGTTACAACAGAGAAGAAAGCTTCTTGTAGACTAGGAAGTCTGTTCCCGAAACCATAGGCTATCAAAATACGAACGGCGTTTCCTTTTATTTACTCTACATTTCCGTAACGCTTTCCGTTGATACACGGGAAATTTACACACAGAGCGTGCGGGAACGCAGGAGTTGAACGGGAGGACATGGAGTATGTAAGTACACATAGACGATAAACGTGGCACTGTAGTTTCGTTGATGTGGGCGTACCAATTCCTAATGAACTGTGCGAAGTGGAGCTTGTGTATGATTCGCTGCCGCGCGCTGCGAAAAGATACTCTATTGGCTGTGCTGCCGGCTGACAAGTAAACTGCCCGGCGCTGATTTGCGAACGGTGTTCCGACATCTTGCTGGCTAGTGTCACCACTTTCCTGGCGTGTGCTGCTGGAGTTCGCGGAATAAGAGGCCATTTCACTCTGTGACGAGAGCGAGCTGAAATTGCATTGCACGGCGCCTTGTTTGTAGGCAACCATCCGCGCTTCAGAGGAGAGCCGGTTGCAGATATTGTAGCCCCACAAGATTGCTGCACGTATAATGAACTTACGCGGCTGTGTTGTGAGGTGGCAACACTGCAGGCAAAGTACAATGTTTAATTTATGTACCGTTTCCCCCTGCTTACACAGAAAAGTGAAGTTTCCGAGACATACAATTTTTTTAGAGTAATTATTTATTATGTCTCTCTATAGCTACATTACATGCTACTAGCTGAAGCATAATTGTTTCATGTAGTTTACATGTGAGCAATTCTGTAGTTGTAATGACGTAGGAACTGATTCAATTAATATTTTTGGCAAAATAGTTTTTGTGGTATAATTATGAATTCGTAATACATATGTTATTTGTATATTATAGGGAAAGGTCAATAGCTAGTTCACTATAAGTGTATTTTAGGATTCGTTTTTAAAACATTCATGAGCAAGAAAACAAATAATATAAATTGGTGGGTGGAACTACACCTTACGAATTTTCCACTATTTCGAACTGCAGACACTTAAATCTGTTTCCTGCCACGCAGTTTGGAGTCAAACACAGCTCTATGTGTATACTGAAAATTTGTACATGCATTTACAAACGGTTCACCGTAAACTGAGCACTTTCGAAAGAATTCTTAAGATACACTTGTTTGCACATTGTATATTCTGTAGCCATATGTACAATTAACATTGCCTTCAACCCGGTCACTTAATCCAATAAACGCAAACACTAAAGTTCATGTATACCCACTGAACTGCTAGATTGTTATGGACATGACACTCATGTAGCACGTGTTTCTGTCCTGCAGGAAGAACAGCACCAACTCGCAAATGAGCCCCGAGAGGGCAGAGGCCATCAAGTCAATCATCAGAGGCAAAGTGGAAGAGCTGGGGCCCGTGACGTTCAAGGAAGGCTGCACCTTGTTGTTGTTCGTAGCTCTGACGTTCCTCTGGTTCTTCAGGGAGCCGGAGTTCATGCCCGGCTGGGCCTCTGCCATCTCCCTAGTGTGAGTACTCTGCTGCGGTCTGCCAGTCTGTCGTCACCAACACTGCAATCTGTAATGTAGAGCGAATGTGGGTTAGAGAGCGTGTGCCAACCTCCTCGTCCCCAACACTGAACTGCTTTTACGCTTACAGAATTGTAACAATTACGTTATCACTTTACCGTGAACAGCCTATGAAGACCCGGCTGTTCATGTGATGTAGTGCAGAACAAACGAAGTGCGTGTACGCCACGGTGCAACGCCTCTTGGAGGGGCCGCAGTTGCGTAGCGGCTAGGGCGCTCGTCTCCCACCAAGGAGAACTGGGGTCGATCCCCGAGTGTAGCGTGCGGGGATCGTGCCGGACTATGCCGCTGGTCGGCTGGTTTTTTTTTNAGAACTGGGGTCGATCCCCGAGTGTAGCGTGCGGGGATCGTGCCGGACTATGCCGCTGGTCGGCTGGTTTTTTTTCTCGGCGAACTTCCGCTCGCCCGATCCTGGCATTCTGGCACTTCTCCATCTCCGCATCGTTTCACCCTCGTCGGCTCTCAAGATCCCGTTGTTAAGAGTCGTTTAAACCTCTTCACTCTTCACGAATATATTGGAAGAATGTTGGACCACTCTTGATAACAAACACATGTTATTAAATGTTGCTGCACTTCCTCTGGCCGAGTTCTAATTCAACTCGGACGTAGTCCAGTTATCCTTCTCATACAAGCGCGAGTATGCTGGAAAATTGCACGTAAGCAAGTAAACAACAACGCCGTCACTGTCTCAACGCGTGGTTTTGACACATCTGTGGGCAACCGGCGTGCCAAGGTAGGGAAGTTGTGCAGAAGGCTGAAACATCTACTTCGTCTCAAGTCCATGGTCTTCAGAGCCTTACTTTGCCTGTATACTCACTTCAAAGGAAACATTACAACAATTATATTATATACTCTTACCTATTTGTACTGTTGGTCTTCAGGTGTTGCTATCTAGTGTTTGTAGTTCAGACACACGAATCACCTAATACTAACAACGCCCTTGCAGGGTAGCAAGGCATATTAACACAGCAATGTTCGGTTTTAATGATTTTCAGCAGATAAATGGTATATTAACGGACAAGTTGAATGAAAAAAATATTTAATATACTCCCAAGTAAATNATGATTTTCAGCAGATAAATGGTATATTAACGGACAAGTTGAATGAAAAAAATATTTAATATACTCCCAAGTAAATTATTTCAAACAGAGGCCATATTTTCGGAGTTTGCCTGCTGGTGTTGACTGGAGATTAAAAAAATCTCTTAAGTCAGTCGAAGTAGCAGAATTAACTCGGTGAAATCCTGTATGTAAGTTATGCTGCATGAAAAGCACATATTGCCTGACAAGAGAAGTACCTTACAGAATATATAGGAAATAATTACATTTATTGGCATTTAATCGTTTTTAAATTATGCCATACAAAATTAAAGTATAAAATATTCTTTACATATGAATTTTTAAAATTTATTTTTTTTATGTGTTTGTTAGTAACACGATTTGTTTTGCTGTCGGGCAAGAAGCCATTACCAAAAAATTAAGTAATTTGGTGTTAAACATTTTGGTGCCATAAATAAACAACTTATTTTACTGATGTTTAGATAAATAGTATGCGTGTTCAAGTATTAATAAAAAGTTTATTAGTAAACCAAATCTGTCTAGTTGACAGATATAGTTGGTTGATAACTCTGCGAACTGTAATTCCACCGTAATGTGTGCAGAAAGTAATGTGCACACATTGTCTGCCGTGGTCCAGCACACAGTGGCCAGTTCCATCTAGCGGCAGTCTGTGAAGCGGCAGCCAATGAGGTGGCATTCCACATGTCATATANGCACACAGTGGCCAGTTCCATCTAGCGGCAGTCTGTGAAGCGGCAGCCAATGAGGTGGCATTCCACATGTCATATCTGTCAATTGCGTGGACATGTGCAGTTGTTCGCAAGCTCGGTATCGGTTGCATCTTCACGCATTCTTGTAGAAACAATTAATGTGTGCTGGCAGAACGTGGCGTGTGAGTAAACACAAGTGTTCCAGTTATGNCACGCATTCTTGTAGAAACAATTAATGTGTGCTGGCAGAACGTGGCGTGTGAGTAAACACAAGTGTTCCAGTTATGTTATAGCTGAGATTTTATGGAAAACATTGCAAAGCCAAAAGGACATAACTGGACTTAACAATAGAAGCAAAATCGCTCAAATGCAATAAGTCCTTTGGAAGAAGAGAAAATTAACTTTAATGTGGTGGTAATCTTGTCAAATGGTGTTTATTTATATCTATTTATAGCTTACTACTAAAAGTAATATTAAAATTCACACATTATGTCACATAATCATAATGGACTGATTTCAGTATGTATTTTATCATGTTCGACTGACAAATAATAAATGAGTTAATCTGTTTTACGGTTACAGATGCAACAAACACCATATGGTAAAAGTTTTAAGAAATTACTACTCACTGACCACCCTTGTTTTCAAATGTTTTATCTGAAAAGAAAGTTGCTACTCCCCTATCCCTCGACAGCTCAACTGAAGCTCTTGCATTTGCGCACATGCACATGTACAGTGGTTCGGGATGTTTCAATTATCTACTTTTGCTATAAAGACAATGTTCTCCCAGTCTCGTGAGATTTCGTGACAGTGCTGCATTTTACGCCATTTTGAGGAATTTTCCCAAGGCATTGTTTCTTTTTTTTTNCTCGTGAGATTTCGTGACAGTGCTGCATTTTACGCCATTTTGAGGAATTTTCCCAAGGCATTGTTTCTTTTTTTTTTCCAGGCCGATACAGGATGCTACTCCTGTGATGCTGATTGTTATTCTGTTCTTCATGCTGCCTTCAGANTTTTTTTTTCCAGGCCGATACAGGATGCTACTCCTGTGATGCTGATTGTTATTCTGTTCTTCATGCTGCCTTCAGAGCTCAATTTTCTGTCCTACTTCAAGAAAAATGGTATGTACTCGGAATAACAGGATCAAGTTCGTATTTCAGTTATGGACCAAACTCTTTCAAAACGTAGGAAAATTTACCTTGACAATGTTGTTATTATTATCGTGTTGCAGCAAAACCATCGATCTTATCGCCTTACAGCAGAGTTCAACACCTTGGCGGAAAAGTTTATTTTTTTGCACCATAAATGTTATTTTGTGTTAAGTACTAACAAATTATCCTTACAACGACGTTATGGTTTACAGGCTGTCGCATATTTTTTCAACTAATTTTCCCTGAATGCTGCTTGGTAATTTTTAAACATGTGATATTTTATTGACATTTTAAACTTTTTATTGTATAAAAGATGACTCATTTATATTATGTGTAAATATATTTGATCTATTTCGCAAGGGGGGTAGGTGTCCCGTAGTATTTTCTGCTTAAAAACTTAAAAGGAAAACAAAATAATCTGATGTGATGTTCGAGAACTACTTTCGAAGATATAGTGTAAAATGTGTTGGTAGAATAGCTTGCATTTTATTATATAAGATTTTTTTTATAAAAACTTGTATCGCCTCTTTTATGTCGTATTTGTCTTATAGTTACCATTTTTATAATATAATTATATATGTTCTAATACGTTATGGTAGGTCACAAAGTATGTCAGTATATATTTTATGATATAATTATTTACAATTTATGAACAAAAAATTAGACTGTCTGTAAGAAAATGTGATACAAATTAACTTGCCGGTGATAATGAAGGCTATAAATTAGTATTACTTACTTAATTACACCACTCTAGTTATATCGCAGTACACTAATTTTGGTCGAAACACCCGGTTCTTAGGGCGGATATGCTCGTTACGACGTCTTTAACCCTTAGGGATTTTCGCTTGCTTCGATAGACTAATCCTGTATTATGAATTACTNACAAAGTATGTCAGTATATATTTTATGATATAATTATTTACAATTTATGAACAAAAAATTAGACTGTCTGTAAGACAATGTGATACAAATTAACTTGCCGGTGATAATGAAGGCTATAAATTAGTATTACTTACTTAATTACACCACTCTAGTTATATCGCAGTACACTAATTTTGGTCGAAACACCCGGTTCTTAGGGTGGGTATGCTCGTTACGACGTCTTTAACCCTTAGGGATTTTCGCTTGCTTCGATAGACTAATCCTGTATTATGAATTACTTAACGACTTAGTATAAGTAAAAGTGTTCACTTGGTAGTTATCTNTTAACGACTTAGTATAAGTAAAAGTGTACACTTGGTAGTTATCTGGACAAAGCCAGTCCTGGACTTAATTAAGGAAAGCGAAATACAGCATTTACTTTCCTCCAGATAACTTCCTTGATGTGCCGTCCATCCTCTGTAACACATCTGCTCTCCGATACGCAGAGACCCCAGTGTGTCTGGAAGGACTATCTGAGTCTAGTTTGTTTATTGGCTGTTCGCGGTAAATTGAGTACTTTTGAAATCAACTTCTGAGAAATGTCACTGCTCCAAACTTGCATATATTTTAACGAGCACACCGACTGGCATTCGTTCAGTAAAGTTGGTAACGGCGTAGAGAAAGTAGTCCCTTGTTTTAAAGTAACTAATTGTTCTGTAAACGTATGTGAATACTTGGAATTTATAATTTTGCTTTTTGCGTTAAGTATTTACCGCTGGTCGGCGTATTTATCCGCGCTTGCATTCCGGCGCTGCTCCATTCTCACCTCATTTCACTCTCGTCGGCTCTCAAANGGTCGGCGTATTTATCCGCGCTTGCATTCCGGCGCTGCTCCATTCTCACCTCATTTCACTCTCGTCGGCTCTCAAAACCTCGTTGTTAAGAGCCGCCCAAATCTCTCAACTCAACAGATCCAATACCTTACCGCTTTCCATAAAGCAGACACNACCTCGTTGTTAAGAGCCGCCCAAATCTCTCAACTCAACAGATCCAATACCGTACCGCTTTCCATAAAGCAGACACATCCCAAACTTCATGGGCTTTCTTCTTAGCAACAACTTCCTACGAAGTGATGCGATATTCTTTCTTTTTGTAGCTGTTCGTGTGATTCTGTCCTTAGATCGTTATTCTTATTGTATTTCATTGGTGCATCTTCCGCTGTCATCGACGTCACAGATTCCGCAAGACAAACTATATGTGATTTAATATAAACAGAAAAGTCCTTTTCCTCTCTGAGCATCCTGCTTGCGCCTGATTGGTTTCTGACTCTATCCACTAATATCCCCACCAACTCGTTACTACCTGATTTGAGTCCTTTATTAACTGGAGGCTGTCACTGGTCGTATTTCGCCTCTGTTCACGAGATATTGGCGGAAAGGTGTCATTGCGTTAAGTCTCGGATGCTACTTTCAAGACGGATTTTACTTAGGAAATTACGGGATAAACACCATGACCAGTGTTTAACCGGTTCCCTCCCAAATTCATCTACGAGCTCAGGTGTTGCGATCAAGTGTGTTTTGTTTGTGCACTGAGCCACAACTTCCTCGCATCAGCCTTCAATACCTAATCGTGGGCCACTCTACTGAACTGTGATTGCTCTTGCAGAGGCAAGGGATTACAACGCAGCTCTACACTTCTCCTAGTTCTGTGCTGTCTGCCACATGTCAATTGGTGGAGACTTTGGAAATGAAGATAAACAAAGGAATATCGTTTCTCTATGGCTTGAGTACGAAAGTCGTAAGACTACAGAAGCAAAAAATACGTTTGTCATGAACCCCACATATGCAGCCAATCCATCTTTGCCCAGTCTGGACCCATAGAACGTCCAGAACGGTAGCCCAAANTCATGAACCCCACATATGCAGCCAATCCATCTTTGCCCAGTCTGGACCCATAGA
Organism: Clitarchus hookeri; assembly: GCA_002778355.1. Lineage (NCBI taxonomy): Eukaryota > Metazoa > Arthropoda > Insecta > Phasmatodea > Phasmatidae > Clitarchus > Clitarchus hookeri. The sequence continues at coordinate 215,674 of NQII01002974.1, forward strand.
ACGTCCAGAACGGTAGCCCAAACACTGAGAAATGTTTCACAGAACGAGGTAGCCAATTATACACCATGAAAAATGACAGATTGTAACACCGAGTTTACGAGAGAAGGGAAAACTTAGACGAACATATATGGGACGTNACACCATGAAAAATGACAGATTGTAACACCGAGTTTACGAGAGAAGGGAAAACTTAGACGAACATATATGGGACGTTTTGTATTATTGACAACCGTTTGGTCCGAGCAGCTCCAAGAATCTAGTATATGATCGTGAGTGGGGTCACAGCACCTGCTGTAGTGTAGTGATGTGATAACGGCAGTAAATCATGCACTGCAATGTTCCATTTGTGATACATCATGTGATGACAGTACATATTAATACACAACACTTACAATACAAGTATAAGAGCCGGACAATATGGGTCCACAACATGGGTCCACGACCCTTCATTAGATGGACGGGATTTTCAAAGTGCCCACCGTCCAATGGCTGGCATGAGCTCGCACACCACCGAGTATTATTACCTTGCACAGTATTCAGCATCTCCTTATCAACTGTAGTAATCGCAACATGTAATGTTGCGACCATATCTGCAATGCCATTTGGTGAATTCCTGTAGATTCATGGGGTGTCTGAGTCCAAACGGTAAGCAATAAAACAAAATGTCCCGTATATTTTATTAACATTTTTCACTTCTCTACACAACCCCGGTGTTACAATCCTTCCTTTAGTGTTTACGTGCTCTGTGACACGGCCCTAGTTTGTTGTGGTATTGACGGCACATCGTGTGGTGTGTTACAGACAGGAAGTCGTGCAATCCATCCCCTGCGCTACTCAACTGGAAACTCGTCCATGAGAAAGTGCCGTGGGGACTGGTGCTGTTGTTGGGTGAGTACAACAGTCTGCCTGATTATTTAATTGCTTACTTAATTTAATTATTTAAATGCTTACCAACAGGACCAGCCAGTGCACCGTATTTGGAAATGGGAGGTGTTTGTCTGGTAGGATCGAAGCTGCATCAACTTTGCCATCAGTCTCATAATGAGCGTAGTTTTCTGGTACAACCCAGTTATAAAAGCATTGAAGGGACAGCAAATTTAATCACTTTTAGACGGTAATTAAAACTGAGATTGGCACTCTTTCTTTATAATTTGTGAANGAAGGGACAGCAAATTTAATCACTTTTAGACGGTAATTAAAACTGAGATTGGCACTCTTTCTTTATAATTTGTGAAATAAAGTTTAAATTTATTTTATATGTTGAACTTGATACGAGGGGTTTAACCCCCAAACCACCTCCCATATTCACGGCCCTGAACAAGGCAGAGGTAAGTGGTAGCACAGAGACCAACAGAAGTGGCGTTGGTGCCGCGACACGCAGTTCCTGATCGTGTGGGACGGCTGCAGAGCTGTGCCGATGGCTTAGTGTGCCGTGGGGTTGTGCGGCTTGCAGGAGGAGGGTTCGCGATGGCGAGTGCCAGTGAAGAGTCTGGGCTGTCGCTGCTGCTGGGCCAGAAGTTGGCGGCACTCAAGGTGCTGCCCTACTTCCTCACCCTGGCCATCATCTCCACCTGCACCACCTTCATCACCGAGGTGTCGTCCAACACGGCTGTCGCCAACATCGTGCTGCCTGTGCTCGCCAACATGGTGAGCCAGCTCTTCTAACTCTTTCAGATTAATGTATTACTTCAGACATTGCAAAGAACAATTTTGTATGGGTTGNAACATGGTGAGCCAGCTCTTCTAACTCTTTCAGATTAATGTATTACTTCAGACATTGCAAAGAACAATTTTGTATCGGTTGCGGTGGCGTAACCATTACAGCGCTCACCTCCCATCAAAGCCGGATTCGATTCCCGGTGGGCTCGCTCCCGGATTTTCGCACATAGGAATCGTGAAGGACGATGTCACTGTACTTCGGATCTTCTTGGGATCTCACGTTTCCTCCGCCCTTGCATTCCCGCGCTGCTCCATATCACCTTCGCTTCCCCATCTTTGACTCTCAAGACCCCATGTTACGAGCCACCCAAACCTCCCCGCCATTGTTTGGAACTGTACTTGTATCAGTACAACTCACTTATCAAATGTCAGAACCTATTTAAAAAAGCGTCTGTCTTTGATGTTATTGGCANGTTTGGAACTGTACTTGTATCAGTACAACTCACTTATCAAATGTCAGAACCTATTTAAAAAAGCGTCTGTCTTTGATGTTATTGGCAGCAGCAGTTTATGCGAATAAGAAAAATAGTCTTAACAACGAACTATGTCTGCCACATATGAAGGGCTTTCTTTATTGGACGTTGCCTTCTGCTGTGAACACTGCAGATCACTATATCTACTTTCTGTGCCACGTCTAATGTATAGATCACCATGCCTGGAAANTCCATATCACCTTCGCTTCCCCATCTTTGACTCTCAAGACCCCATGTTACGAGCCACCCAAACCTCCCCGCCATTATTTGGAACTGTACTTGTATCAGTACAACTCACTTACCAAATGTCAGAACCTATTTAAAAAAGCGTCTGTCTTTGATGTTATTGGCAGCAGCAGTTTATGCGAATAAGAAAAATAGTCTTAACAACGAACTATGTCTGCCACATATGAAGGGCTTTCTTTATTGGACGTTGCTTNAAAAATAGTCTTAACAACGAACTATGTCTGCCACATATGAAGGGCTTTCTTTATTGGACGTTGCCTTCTGCTGTGAACACTGCAGATCACTATATCTACTTTCTGTGCCACGTCTAATGTATAGATCACCATGCCTGGAAAGGAAACTCCCACAGAGGTACACTTCTGTATGTGGAAGGGAGCCACTTGATTATTAGAGGGATCAACTATTAACTCAATAGGATCCTTACTACGACACAATCTATATAAAATACAATTTGTGATGTGGCATGGGGGGTTGAGAGGGATTGGTCCTTCCTGTCATGAACTTAGTAGATTTCTCGCTTTAACTACTGTTCCATAGTTTGTATCAAGATTTTGGCCCGACAGAGCATGGATAAAACCTGTCCAAATCTTCTAAACTTGATGCAGTTTCACTGCGTTCATTACTTTCGAGGCGATAACATGAATAGAAACCAGCCGTTATATATTTTAGATGGTCTGCTAAACTATACCCTATGCTCTGTCAACCCGCAAATTGCACATTGCAAAAAAAAAAAAAAAATCCACCAAGAGTTGGTGAAAAACTATAAATCCAAAGTGGCAGGGATCAATCCCCCTTAAGGGTGTGTTTCAGATCTAACCNCCAAGAGTTGGTGAAAAACTATAAATCCAAAGTGGCAGGGATCAATCCCCCTTAAGGGTGTGTTTCAGATCTAACCTGATATAAATAAATTCCAAACATTTTCCAGCCCCAACCACTGTAATTAACAATTACCTTGACTTACATAACCTTGCTCTTAAAGTTCCAATGGAATCTTTTAGATCATGAAAATTTCAGCATCTTGTTTAGTTTTTTGTGGACATCAAGCATCGTGTGAACAATTTTAAAATTGCCTGCCTACNTGAAAATTTCAGCATCTTGTTTAGTTTTTTGTGGACATCAAGCATCGTGTGAACAATTTTAAAATTGCCTGCCTACATGCAGCATGTTTGATATAAATGTTTTATATAAAGGTAAATGCTGTTGTAATAATATAATGTTATTTCTTGCAGAAATGACTCAACACTTAGCTTTCAGGTCACCNATAAAGGTAAATGCTGTTGTAATAATATAATGTTATTTCTTGCAGAAATGACTCAACACTTAGCTTTCAGGTCACCTTTCTTATTGCAAACAATTTGTAAACCTTAAACAATGTGAAAATGTTTATTTGTTTAGACCCGGATATTTTGCGAATTCATTCGGCATCAGGCTGAAATTCATAATCCTTTACAATCTTGCTTGAGCGCTGTTTGCTCGTTGGGTGCTACCACAGTGAGAAACCTTTTATTCTATTTCACTTGGGTGTAACATACATTATTCTCCAGTGTTTGTCGAATATACTGTACGACAGTCGCTAAAGCTTCATCCGTGAAATTTCCTGCTATCTAGTGAGTATAAGNTTCTATTTCACTTGGGTGTAACATACATTATTCTCCAGTGTTTGTCGAATATACTGTACGACAGTCGCTAAAGCTTCATCCGTGAAATTTCCTGCTATCTAGTGAGTATAAGATGGTTATGTCTAGACATATAATTTCTAAGTGAATGTATTGCGAATAATGTTTAAGTGGCTGCACTAAACTTTGCCTCTTCATTTTCACAAAAANAGATGGTTATGTCTAGACATATAATTTCTAAGTGAATGTATTGCGAATAATGTTTAAGTGGCTGCACTAAACTTTGACTCTTCATTTTCACAAAAAAAAAACATATAAACGCCACTTCCAGAGCGCATAGTTGGACGCTGAACAATTGATAATGTGCAGGACAGTTCAATGACCTTTCGTTAAATGAGATGATGCAATTGATGTACATGTCTCTGCTCTCACTTTCACACATGTGTAAGACATGTAAAAATAGATGTATATAACGCAGTTACCTTTATCCAATCAGTCTTCGTGGGAACGATTGCTAGAAATTAGTGCCAAAAGGCATTTTGAATTACTGCAATGTATTGTTAAATTTATATTTGAGCAACTTCTTTTTATTAGTATTAGCAGTTCGCAGACGATTAACATACGTTAGCATTAGAGTAAGAGGATTCTCATTAGTACAGTCAAATGTGTGGTAAACTTTACAAAAAAAATTAGTGCTAGAAACGTTAAAAAAAATTCACACCAGAGTTTCGAAATATAATAGTATAATTTTCCCCATGATAAATCACCGCCCTTCGCGATGGCGTACATGTTGCACAGGAAGCTGTAGCTACTGTGCACTAGGATTGGGCCTCCCCGAACCTATACACCTGGCGGGGAGGAAAGCAGATGCATGGTGGGTGTCCTTGATGCTTCCGGAGTAGACAACCCTCAGTCCAGCTCGGCTGCCAACTGAATTAATATTAAACCATTCTCAGCACAGTAGATCAAACTGGACACGAGGCCCATTCCACAGCAAGAAGCAGCCAACCAGCAACTGAGTACGACTACATCGAAAAAATGCCGTGCCACATCTCTTATGTGCACTTGTCTATTGGGTTCCTGCAGATAACCGATTCCTAAATCTTGTCCTACATTGTGAACAGTTAATGCCAGTGTCATCGCACACAAAACCCACAGCTCCTCATTTGACTCACAAGCATTATGTGAGTCTAAATACAATTCGTATCTAAGTATTTGTATTTGCAGCACTTGTAATCAATGCGGNACTCACAAGCATTATGTGAGTCTAAATACAATTCGTATCTAAGTATTTGTATTTGCAGCACTTGTAATCAATGCGGGGCACATTCCAATCCCCTCACTTCAGGTGTTGCTAGTACTTGATATTTCGGATGAGATCAGCTCCTGTACTGAGTCACGACTCTCCCGCTTCTCGCAACCAAAGAAGCGTGTCTCTGANATATTTCGGATGAGATCAGCTCCTGTACTGAGTCACGACTCTCCCGCTTCTCGCAACCAAAGAAGCGTGTCTCTGAAGCAACAGGTGCACAAATCAAATTCCTCAGGTAACACACTATCTGTACATTGTTGCGAAGCTTCTTGCACATGGTTCCTGCGCAACATTCACAGTGTCAGTGTTGAGACAGTGTCGCGGTGTGTGGTGACAGGGAAATGTGTTTTGTACCGCAGGCCACGCAGATGGGCATACACCCACTGTGCTTCATGATCCCGGCGACGCTGTGCTGCTCCTACGCCTTCATGCTGCCCGTGGCCACGCCTCCGAACGCCATCGTGCTGGCCGCCTCCAACATGCGTACCACAGACATGGTGAGCTCACCGCCGTACTCTTCCTCCAGAGCCTTCCACTCCATCGACAACTGTACGTGGTCCCCTTCCATCTCCCCAAGAGTCCACTACACATCTCCCACGTTCCTGTACTTCTCTCCTACGGCCCGTTGCGCACGCTCCAGTTTTCGTCCGTCCGGTATCGCACGGGAAATTACCATCCGATAAAATGCAATTTGTGTTTATATGGTGTTACTCCGATTCCAGCCAATAAGGAATATCCAGCTGATATGCAGAGTTGTGTGTTCCGTGGATGAGCTCACCGTGCACACGTCAGTGCCAGACGGTTGTTAACCAGACAGTGTGTAAAGGTTCATTTGTAACACTGCATCATTGCCAACTAGCGCCCGTCCGACGACCTGAAGAAGTCTAGATGACCTCTGGATGCTATCCATCGTCTAGGCGGTTATCTCCCACCCAAGCTAAATTCCAGATGGTGTGCAAATGTGCATTAAGCCCAGTGTTTTACTGAATGTCCTATTTTACTCACCCGATATCGGACGGGTGAAAACCGAAGCATGTGCAATGGGCTTACATCCTCCGCTCTTCTTCCGATGTCGCCACCCCTTTACAGTGTCCCACACTGCCCTATCACGTTATCCACTCACTTCCAGATCCCATTAACTCACCTTCGTGGTCCTCCAGCAGCATCCAGGTGTCTTCTACTCCCTTCTTGCATATTCCACTGCGCCCTGGTGTTTCTATTCCTCTATAGTGACCATCACTCTCATCTGATGACCTACATTATTCCTCCTAGTGTATTCTTCAATCCTTACCACGTGTCCTCCAATTCCACAAGGCTTACCACTAAGTGTTCTTGGGCACTCTAACGATTATAGTGATGATTCGTTTCGCAACTCAAGTGACTTCCATGGTAAAAGTAGATGATGGCTACATTCGGACCAGAGGCTCTGTGACTTTCCTTGGTAAGTCAAGGATGCATGTTAGAAATGTAAGCCTGGGAATGTTTGTTGTTTAAGCCTACCAGCACGAAATATAACTGTAATTAAGCATTAAGAGTACTCTCACACTCTAAACCGGAATTAATGACACTGGACTCACTGTAAGATCAGTTATCTTGCATCTCCTAACGAATCAGTGAAGTGCACTCACAATTAATGCTATAGAGGAAATCTNACTGTAAGATCAGTTATCTTGCATCTCCTAACGAATCAGTGAAGTGCACTCACAATTAATGCTATAGAGGAAATCTTCAGCACTACACTGTCTCCTGTGCCTCGACTCAGTTTTTATCGACTGAGTTTTGACTTTATCAGATTCAGACACGGTGTACGGGTAACTATAAAGGTAACACTATGACATAGCTCAGTTGTGCTGCCAGGTAAGCAATGTTGTCTAGAACTGCATGTATCATTGAATTTGTTGCCAAACCGATGAATTGCGAGGAGTTTGGTGTTACAGAACGCCATTCGCCAGTCCTCGGAGAGTGCAGCATCCTGTTATTGGTTTGCTCCCGCGGTTACAAGCATGCATTGTGGTGGGGGCCGTGTTGTTGCAGTTATAGCAAAGTAGCGCTGCCCCACAACATGCTCACGCAGTGCTACTAGTAACATGTCAGCATCCTGAGAAAGCACAGCTGAGAACAAATAACAGTTATTTCGCAACATAGCCATAGAATTGCCATATTTCATGGTTGGCTTATATTTCTTAAAGCCATGGTAAAGAAGCAAATNACTGTAAGATCAGTTATCTTGCATCTCCTAACGAATCAGTGAAGTGCACTCACAATTAATGCTATAGAGGAAATCGCTGAATGAATCTTCAGCACTACACTGTCTCCTGTGCCTCGACTCAGTTTTTATCGACTGAGTTTTGACTTTATCAGATTCAGACACGGTGTACGGGTAACTATAAAGGTAACACTATGACATAGCTCAGTTGTGCTGCCAGGTAAGCAATGTTGTCTAGAACTGCATGTATAATTGAATTTGTTGCCAAACCGATGAATTGCGAGGAGTTTGGTGTTACAAAACGCCATTCGCCAGTCCTCGGAGAGTGCAGCATCCTGTTATTGGTTTGCTCCCGCGGTTACAAGCATGCATTGTGGTGGGGGCCGTGTTGTTGCAGTTATAGCAAAGTAGCGCTGCCCCACAACATGCTCATGCAGTGCTACTAGTAACATGTCAGCATCCTGAGAAAGCACAGCTGAGAACAAATAACAGTTCTTTCGCAACATAGCCATAGAATTGCCATATTTCATGGTTGGCTTATATTTCTTAAAGCCATGGTAAAGAAGCAAATATTACCATGTTTACATACATCTGTTTAGTGAATTTGAAAACCATTATTGTATTCCCGCCTCGGTCCGAGTGCGTTTGTGTGGTTCACATCCACATGACTTTTAAATTCGCGCATGCCATTACATTTACAGAGCTCAACTAACGTGCTGCTCCTTATAAACTGCTATTATTTTGATACAGTGTATAATATGGTGATCCCATTTTTTCTTGCACGTTAATGCAGATAAAATTGTAGGCTTTGTTTGTGCAGTGGAATTAAAATCTATCTCCTAAATATAATATTGGAAACAACCTTACAAGCAATATTAGGTACACTATATTTACATAACACTTAAATTGGTCACGAAAACATGACGCATAAATTAGCATTCTGAAAACTTTCTTATCGCTCTTGTACATCGCTGATCATTACAAGTGCAACACCTCAAAGGACGCGCCTGAAGGAGCCCATGTTGGGGGGAACGTGTAGAGCAAGGCAGTATAATGATGTTATTAGTTGTTCAGAAGAATGGTGCAGCACGTGCGCCAAGTGGAGGTCGCGAAGCCACTGAGAGGTAATGGCATTGTGTTTCCGCGCCGTTACTGTGCACAGATGGAGTGAGAATGCCGCGTCTAAGAACATGACAACCATACGAGCAGGTTTTCATCTTTTACCGCAGACAAATAGTTGCCTATCGGGATTGTGAATTATCTTACCGCGAAATTGGCTTTCACGCTGAAAGAAATGCAACCACAGTGTAGCAGATATGGGATTATTGGGCCGAGTAAGGACGGTCTGAGCAACGTGCAGGAAGCCAACAGCCCAGTCGTACCAGCGAGCCCGAGGACAGACATACATATGGTGCGCACGGCGGTTACGAGCTCTACAGCCACACCAAATACCCTCGCTCAGAAGTTCAGGCGTGGGGCACGTCAATCTGTGTCTGCAGCCACGTTCCTTGCCATCTGCAGCATTATGGCGTCATGTCCAGGCGCCCACTGACTGCTCACCATAGGTGACTGCGGATGCAATGGTGAGTGGAACATCGGGCCTGGGTGGACGAATGGCATGCAATCGTCTTCTCTGACGAATTTCGCCTTTGTTTGCAGCACCACAATGGTCGCATCCGTGTCTGGCGGCACTGTGATGCACGCCTGGCGGAGTCATGCATTATGCACCGTTATACCGGGCCAGTACCTGGTATTATGCACCGTTATACCGGGCCAGTACCTGGTATTATGCACCGTTATACCGGCCTAGTACCTGGTATTATGGTATGAGGTGCCATTGGATTCCAGTCCCACTCGCGCCTAGTCAGTATTGCTGGTACACTGGGCAGCAACCATTTCATCGCGGAGGTGTTGGAACCACAGGACAAACGCGACCACAATTAATGAACTTTGGGCATGCATCGAAGCAGTATGTATGGAGATACCCCACCCGACAGAGATTCAAAGTTTCTTCCTCTCGATGCCGTGTCGTGTAGCATCGGTCATTGCCGGCCATGGTGGGACCACACAATACTCATTGCTCCATGTTCTGTTCATCATGCCGAGCTGCAATAGTATTCATGTCTCTTGTGCATGATGGGTATTCTGTCCCATAGATCTGGTTGTAATCACTCACGTCCTTCTTAGTGTTGCAATTTTAATGACCAGCAGTGTATTTCCATTCTTTTTGTATCAGTATATTCCTTATAAACAAGTAGCAACAGGAAATTTTCGTGAGTTTTATGACCTCCGTATAAGTGAACTCCACAATCCTCTGTAAGCACAAGTCGATGTCATCTGTCATTTAATGCTGACCCTGTGACACACCGCACAAAACTGCACATGGTTCGGTCTTAAGGTTACTGCCGTATCGCTAGCTCAGGAGTCCTGCTCGCCGCGACAAATATCTGCGGCTCAGAACTATGCGTGTTAACAATTTAGTTTGTCACGAAATCAAATTGCGAAATTTTCTCGACCATGTAAATAAGCAATGTGAATTTCAATGCAAGGTTTGCAAACTGTCTTGCCATTTCGAAAAACAAAGGAGGGGAATGAAAAATCCACCGAAGCCTGGGCTCTGTAGATTTAAAACTAAATGCACCAAGGAATAAATATGAGCCAAAGTTTAAACGCGTATTCTTGGAGCTATGTTTTAATTACAGGTTATTCGCGGGTAATTCAGCACGTTTGAAATCAACCTCTAGAAATGCCACTGCCATTACCTGCATGTAGTTAGACGGGCATGCTGACTGGAATATTCCTAGTAAAGTTAGTAATGACAGAGGGAAAGTAGTTCCATGTCATAATGTTGAATTATAGGCGTTAGGTAAACAGTTATGAATACTGGCATGGTTTCTTTTGCTTTATTATTTTTTGTTACATAGCAAAATATTTACTTTTATAATAATTTTAGAGTTCCACTTGAACGGCGCTTAAGTGAGGTCCAATGGCAATGTTAATTTGATCCAAGGTGTAAGGATACACAATGTGCATGCAAGTAGATATTAAGCAGGACTTTGAAAAGTGCTCGGTGTAGCAGGTTGATTGGTGTGTTGGTTGCAGGCGAAGGCGGGCTTCGGCATGAACATCATCTGCCTTCTGATCCTGTTCGCGCTGTTCCCCACGTTCGGCTCGCACGTGTATGGCCTGGACCGCTTGCCAGACTACGTCAACACCACAGTCGGCTCTCAGTGATCCCCGCAGCCTTCACCCTCACAATAGTACAGTGGGGACAAACTTGCGATCAGTTTACTGCCTTTTTGTTTTTGGAGACAGTTTTCCCGATATGACACCAGCCATCGCTTATTCTATCTCTTCGACAGGTTTAAGCCTATGCCTCACTAATATGCGCCGGAGGGGGGGGGGTGAGGAGAAAGGGAAGGAACGATGAAAGTCTACGTCACGCAGATCGCCGCACGTCGGCGTAACTGACAAGTGAGAGTGATTATAGTGATGTCCAACGTAAACCAAAGTGGACACCGCTATGTTTTCCAACCACTGAAAAGAGGAGTCTAAGGCAGGTGACATCTTAATAACAAAATTTGCAATTTACAGGTTGGCTACATGCCAAGCAGCCGTTTTGTTTCTGGTGTCGTCTGCTAGATAGCGTAGCAGTGAGTTATCTTGTCTCCCTCATTGGCTGCAAGGTGCGTTGGTATGCTTGCCATAGACGACAATCACTATAGCAAATATATTTTAATGAAACTCAAAAATCTTTTGGAGGCAAAGGGATTCGATCTGACGACCTTGTTAACTCTCAGACTTCTTGCCGTTTGAGCTAGGAAACCTCACGACCTTGAAGTAGCTTTAAATGTGGTTTAATTAGTAGTCTATTACATCACACACATTCGCCTACCGCATTTAAACATTTGCACGCCACCTTCTGCACAAAATTAAAAAATAATCACAATTTTATGCAGAACATCGATACGAGAATTACCCATTCTTAGTGAAAATTCCTAAGAAAGTTCATTAACTGACGAAACGAGGTGTAAAAAAAACATGAGTTGGCAATTTATTACAATTGCTTACCGTCATTGCTTACAATTGAACTTGTGTGTTAGTAAAACCTGCAAGTATTGTTGGTTTATATTAGAAAAGGTGTTATCTGTGTACAGTGTTATAAACTTGTGTTTCATTTATTATATACAACATATAACAATTTGTTGTCAACAACAACAACAACAACAACAAATTCTGTGCGAAATGTTGCCGGTGAATGATGCCCCCGGAATTAGCGGTGCAGTTCGGAGATATTCGGTGCCAACCCTTTGCGAGCTATGACGTGTCTCGCCAGGGAAACGTGGAGAAATATGCTTGCGGGTTCGCTATTTGTACAGCATTATTTGTGTTGAATGCCTAGTGAAGCAAACCTGCCGATACTCTCCTGCCTTTCCAGCTGCTCGGGGTCCATGAATACACTTGCTCGCAGCACTATGGGCGTGGTAGTCGTACCGCACGCTGATTGGCTGTGCGATGCTCCGAAAGCGGGCCTCGCGATTGATTTGCAGAGTGGTGCTGTGGAATTCCTCCTGTTGCTTCTGCCAGCGTTTGGCCAGTTTGTCTCGAGCCAGTGACGTAGCGCCATGTTGATGGGGCGTGCGAGTGGAGCTCAGGACACAGCCGGTGATTTCTCTTCTGGACGCCACGCTGTTCTGTGGCCGCGCCTCACTAGCTGTTGTAGGCTGCGTGTCGGTACAGACTGCGGTGATGCAGGCCGTTGCATCTCGCTTCATTGGCGGCTTCTCCCGAGCGACAAGCGTCTACCGTCTCTTCGTTCCGGTTCATTTTCGTTGTACCAGACCTCATCTCTCTCTTCATCGTTAAGAGATTATGTGTACGTACACATCAGCTAATATTGCTTAACGACCTTTGCGAATTTTATTTCTGATGATCACATTTCTTCTCCTAGTGGTTTTTTGAGTCCAGACTTTTCTGCGATAAATAATAAATGGGACTTCCAATATTTGCAAGATTTCACTTGATTTCTTTGAATTTACCCAGAGTTGGTCTGATAGTCCCACACAATCATAAGCCGGTGAAGCTTTCTCTTTGTACCGTTAACTTCATCAATATCTTGACGGCATCATGTTTTGCAAACAGAAAATACTGTTGTGTCTACTGCACTTATACTGACACACTGATTACTTTAAAATTCAAACCAATTAACTGAGTTCTTTTTGCTCAGAGACACTGGGTTCAACCATTTGCAAAGCACAGTTATAGTAACGTTTGGCAAATAAGTTGCCCTCACAGGAAGACGCTAGCAACCTTAATTCTGTGTGCACTGCCGGTCATATAAGCATTTCTCGCGCAACACGTGAGCGATATTGAACACAGCTGCTATCGCGAGTGATGCAGAATTCACAATCAGCACGCTAATTAACTGGTCTGGAGAGACGAGAGTATGTGAAGCTGTTGACAATACGGCTGCAGTGAAAGAATATGCCCGCTCACGATCGCCTGCTCTCGTCATTGAAGTGGTTTTAGCGGATTGTTCTGGTTAGTTATGTCACTGACTCCTTTAAAGTGCTTGTACTTAAAATCTCTATGAAACCAAGATATACACGTTTAGAAGCAGAGTTACATAATAGTTTTAACTACACAGTGTTAGTCATAATCTCTCTGAGACGCACTGAATTAGAACTATGTGGTTGTGAAGTTTCTTCAATAGCTCCGAGCTCTCCCAGTCATGTCACTGTAGTCAACTGTAGTCAAAAATTTAAAAATAATTTACCACATGATATTGCGAATTTTTAGATCACTGCTGACTACCTACAGTAAATAGAAAGGTAGTGTTAAGGTTTAGTCAACTGCTGGGAAGTATATATAAGAAATATTCTAAACGCACAAGCCCTCATGTACAAAGTTGATAAACAAGCTTTACTTATTTTGAGCCAATTTTTATTCTGCCTAATGAAATAGCTGAGTAAAAACCATGACCTTTATTTTCGTTATCTCTGTGTGGTGTCGGAAAAATCTTTGTTTATTTACTCAGTACCTCACAAGAAAGTACCTTTTATCTTACCCAGACAAGCCACAGTACTTACAGTATCTCACTAGCAACCTCAGATACTGAAAACTGCCTCTCTTCAATAATTTGTATTATTAATAATTACCAGTTTTGTCTAACTGATGTGCAGATAGGCCTGATAAATGCAGTGCTACAGTATTTTTAATGTGCTTAAAATTATTTTCGAAATGTCGGGAGGAGATGGCAGTTCTCACAAAATGATATCACAGCAAATTCGTACTTAAAAGTTAATTGTATGTTTCTGGCACGAACTTGTGATGCATTTCCTAAGGAAACAGAACATTATGTTTAAGAGCAACCACGTTTTTGTATGTATGTTACTTAAATATCAATACTGTTTGTATGTAAATATGATAGTGTAAAATAAATAATTATTTATGTGTACATCTTTGTTTTGGTATCTTACCACGCATGTGGATTTATACTCACATGGGTAAGTATGAATCTCATGCACGTACATGTTGTATTCGCGGGGACCAGATGGGTTAGAATAGATATCTGGTGCATAAGGGGGGTGGGGTGGTAACGTTGACGTGGCCTTCTGACGCCCCCCACCAGGCACACGAACTGTTTCAAAGTGTTTGAAATGCACTCATGTAAACCATTCTGTTCCCAAGTTGTATAGAGAAGTGAAGTGGAAGGTTTGTGGTCGTCACTTAACAGTAGCAACCGCACGCCAGTGAGAACGAAATGAGGCGTGGAGATAGAGAACAGGAGGAATGCAAGGGCGGGGAAAACGGGGATACTCCATGAAAACCCTTCTATCAACGGCAACGCCCACCACGTTTCCCAAGTGCGACGAAAAACCGGGTGGTCCCGCCGGGAATCGAACTCGGTTCGCCTTGGCGGGAGGCGAGTAGTCTGATCACTACACGACCGAGGCCATTCTACATACCGAACAATTTATGACGTGAACTTTACGCAGCAAAGAAAGAGCCTTCAGCAAAGTAGGTATTGCCCATGTGAATAAAGGTATATGGAGGTAAGNTTTATGACGTGAACTTTACGCAGCAAAGAAAGAGCCTTCAGCAAAGTAGGTATTGCCCATGTGAATAAAGGTATATAGAGGTAAGAGAACACGATATATTCAGTAGCAACCTCTGCCAAAGAGAGCACACAATGTTGATTAGTCTCACTGTGTAAGCATGTGTTAGATAACACAATGACAGCATACAAATTATTTTCTGTGACGTTTAAATTATTTGTTTACCTGAGACTGAACGGTGCGTATGGGTGAATATGGCGTAGATCACGGTCTTCTATGGTGGGAGGACGGAACTTGGGCAACGCCGGCGTCGCCTTATTTCTTTAAGGTCGCTTCACTGAGATGTCTGTTACTTACTCGAGTAAGACGGTAACAATGGTCAAATTCTAGGTACCACATTTTGTTTAAAATTAGGTCNTACTTAAGTAAGACGGTAAAAATAGTGAAACACTAGGTACCACATTTGGTTTCAAAATGGGACGATTTCTAGGATATTCCTGCACAAAACCGTTCTTAACTGTATACATGCCAATCATTGAGATGTCACGCTCAATGAAATGTTTATACACATGACGGAATTCGCCGAAGGCACCCTGTCTCCCATAAGAATGCTTGTAGTCCACTTTAGCTTTTGCTCTTCTGCTTGCGGAAACGAAAGTACAGTTGCGTGGCCTGAACTAGTTTCCGAGGCACAGTAGCTACGGTAGCCAGGCACACGACATTCCTTCCTCGGCATTTTCTTAGCGAGAAATAAATATACAGCTCGTGGGATAATTGTTGCGTGTAGCTCACATTTGTAAAACATTTTGGAGGCAGCAGCACAAACAATATCCGGGGAAGTGAAGGAAGCACACGGGCGTTTCACAAGCGCGCGCCTGGGCGAGTCGACCTATGGCGGTGCGAGACCGGCCGCGGGCGCGGCGTTGCCATGTTCCCACACTCCGGCCTTCCACTAAAGACGGCCGCGGGCGCA
The DNA here is from genome assembly GCA_002778355.1 of Clitarchus hookeri. NCBI lineage: Eukaryota > Metazoa > Arthropoda > Insecta > Phasmatodea > Phasmatidae > Clitarchus > Clitarchus hookeri. The sequence goes on from NQII01002974.1 coordinate 231,277, forward strand.
GCGTTGCCACACCTCAACACTCCGGCCTTCCACTAATGACGGCCGCGGGCGCAGCGTTGCCACGCCTCAACACTCCCGCCTTCCACTAAAGACGGCCGCGGGCGCAGCGTTGCCACGCCTCAACACTCCCGCCTTCCACTAAAGACGGCCGCGGGCGCGGCGTTGCCACGCCTCAACACTCCCGCCTTCCACTAAAGACGGCCGCGGGCGCAGCGTTGCCACGCCTCAACACTCNTTCTACAGACATCTCTCCACTGCTACACCCATACTAGGTGCCCCTGGTATTTTTAACAAACTACTGAATGTGCTTGTAGAATATATTCGTACGGAAGAGTGAATACTTCTTTAGACTGTACAGTATAAGTCATTTTATTATTATATTCAAGTTCTTTGGACAGAAAAATTTACCAGGTTTCGGTACTTACAAAAAATACTCCAATTTTAATGAATGTGAAACTTGCATGGACGAGGAAATCTTTTACAACACTATTGCTATATTTTATATTTTAATTCAAGGGACATAAAGCATTTATAAAGATTTTTTGAAAACAATAAATTTCAACTGGGTGTGTGTATGGTTGTTAGTTGTTGGAAAAAGTGAGAGAAAATGGTGACGGAGGTTTTTATGCATGTCAGAGCCTCACAGTGCTGCGCTTGAGCGCGTAAGATGCTGAGCTGTAGGCGTGACGGCTACTGCTGCTTCGTCCCTCGCGGGATTACATCTGTTACAGGTTTTTACATTTAGACTTGACAGTTATGAAGGTTGGATCATATGGGAGTGATTAAATCACCACCCCTCCTGACATACTGTGTGCACTGGACACTATATCGAGACTTCTCTGATGAGTAGGCGTGGTCACCGACACCACCGCCTTGGGGGCGGGATGACTCCGCTCAGGGGCGGGATGACTCCGCTCAGGGGCGAGATGACTCCGCCTAGGGGCGGGGCGATCTCGGTTCGATCTGGGAGTGCTAAGAGGAGTGCTGACTAGCATAACTCAGGTCGCAAAAAAATGGCACCACAGTCATTCGGAAGAGATTATGAAAATACTGTGTCATCAGGCTAGGAGACTACCTCCTCTTATGATTTCGTTCTCCCGGTAGTACAGTCAGTTTCTACGCCGAGAAAACACTCGCCTCACTTGGACACTTAACAAGTTGCACACATTAGAGTCGATGAGGAAGTGCAACAAACATAAACACAAAACTAAGACATGTTTCTTACAGTTGGGGTNTTGCACACATTAGAGTCGATGAGGAAGTGCAACAAACATAAACACAAAACTAAGACATGTTTCTTACAGTTGGGGCAAGTACAAAGATAAATCACAAGAGCACCATAATTAAAGACTAAATATTTCAACTAATTATGGTTGAAACAATGATANAAGTACAAAGATAAATCACAAGAGCACCATAATTAAAGACTAAATATTTCAACTAATTATGGTTGAAACAATGATACCCGAAGAAAGCAAGTGGAGCACAAGTCATGAGGTCAAACTTCAATTTGGTTGAGAATAAATATTTATAACCAATAAGACTGCCACACTAGATAACCACTGATAAACAAAGTATGTATGCCATTGTGTGGAATGGCTTTTCTTTGAAAGCCACTTTTCATGTCTCATTTTGTATATTAGCTGTGTCCTCGGGTGAGTATGATGCTTAGGTAAAAAAGCTATCATCAGGAAATTTTCCTCTGCCTAGAATACAAATTAGAGAAGGTCGACAGTGATTGGTTGCAACACTAGCCAAATGGGTGGGTCTCCTAGGCTCATTGGCCATCTGGACAGTCAATCGTAAACAATATACTCTGAAACCCACCCTGTGAAAGCCTTCACAAACTGAGTTGTCTGGCGAGGCCCTCTAATGGTTTTAGGAAACTCGCCTTACACACTACACGAGAGCTTAATAGCACACTTGTTGACAATACTACAACATATCCCACATATATCATACTATATTATGCCAATCGGCATACTGACTTGTCGGGAGCCCCTCTCCTCCGCCGACACAGAAACGCATAATCACTTAAAGATAACGAGAATTAATATACAGCTGCAAATACAGTCCTGGAGCCCAAGTTAAATAATATACACTGGGGACAACTCAGTGATTTTAACCAAGTGTGTCAAGCTCAAAGCCATTTGCACGAATCTCAAACAAATGATGTAAACTTTGATTACTGGTCTCGTGTCAGCATGGCCTCCAGTGGTACATGAGATATGAGTGGCTAGTTACCAGTTAAGTGTTTGAAGACCCTCAGGAAGCCTACTGGAGTATAATAGTATACTTAAAATATATTACAAATATTAACTTGCAGTGGTCGAGAACGTTTTTTTTATTTCAGAGTTTTATCCTACGAATTTCTGTTGCACGAGTTAAAATCATTAGTTTACATAATAAAAATGTTATCATCGTTGGTGTCGTACACCCATAAATACCACTAGTTTTAATAATACTATATAAAGTATGCAAGTTATGCTTTTATGCATGACAAAATACTGCCGATGCTAACCATGACCTAGAAATTAATTATAAAAACTCGGTAGCACAATTAGAAAAAAGNCATGACAAAATACTGCCGATGCTAACCATGACCTAGAAATTAATTATAAAAACTCGGTAGCACAATTAGAAAAAAGATTATATTTCTGTGGCGAGCGTGTTCCATCGCCAGAGCTGTGGGGTAGGATAGAGCATGTTCGAGGTGGTGGTCATAGAGAACAATAGCACATACATACTTCACTGGTCACGGGGTGGCCAGCAATGTGCTTAACCAGTGCACAAGCAGCTGGAGATCAAGGTCATCTTCACGAATGGNACTGGTCACGGGGTGGCCAGCAATGTGCTTAACCAGTGCACAAGCAGCTGGAGATCAAGGTCATCTTCACGAATGGTTACAAAAGCTACAACATCATTTATATATCAATATACCTTATAATACTATCATATATTTAATTAAATATATTTGCTGAATTATTCATTATAAAATGAAATGTTTTATTATAACTTACTATTACACATGTGCATATTAAACTGGATATAATGGAAATACATTTTTAGTTTATGTTACTACATGATGTTACTTCATATTCACTGTAATGATATAGTAAGCTCTACTTTTAAGTAGATAGAATCCATGTGTCCCTGCAACATTTTCAGTGGCGAGTACCAGGTGTGCATGTAGACTAGGGCAAGTATGTCGTGGGCGTGTGCTGCCATGGCACCCCCCAGCTTGACCACGTGCACCAGCGAATCACAGGCGGGCATCAGGTGTGGGTACCGGAGATTGTGGTGAGGAGACACCCATGGTAGGTGTGGCTTGCTCTAGCTCCGCCCTCGGCCCAAGAGTCCAGCCCAGCTAGACCATGAGCACCAGCGAATCACAGGCGGGCATCAGGTGTGGGTACCGGAGATTGTGGCGAGGAGGCACCCGTGGCAGGCGTGGCTTGCTCTAGCTCCGCCCTTGGCTCAGGAGTCCAGCCCAGCTGGACCACATGCACCGGCAACGAGCACATGTGCACCAAGGGCAGGTGTCGTATGTAGTGGCGGGCCACGTGGTCCAGTAAGCGCTGGCTCTCTAGTGGCTGGAACACCTCCACACTCCAGGGTGGCCGCTGCACACATCACAGTACACAACCACACGTCAGTACACATGCACAGTTTCAAACGAGCTGGCACCACTTCAAATACTCCTCATAATAGACTAAGTGAAGGAGAAACATGAAGTATTTATTCACATGTGATTTAATGTATGGGGAGAGGATGTGTACATACAAGAACAGTTAATAGCTTATGACATGGAAGAACATATGTGTCAATTTAAGTGAAAATAAGTATGAAGTGATTGTAATCTTTATGTATAATATGAAGTTTCCCAGTGAATGGCTANTGTCAATTTAAGTGAAAATAAGTATGAAGTGATTGTAATCTTTATGTATAATATGAAGTTTCCCAGTGAATGGCTAACTGTCTGACTTACTCACTTACTCATTCACTCAACAACACACAGAACAAACTTCTGGATGCCAAAGCATAAAAATTTAGGGATGATTTACCCTTAGGGTGCAGGCACCCACTAAGAAGGGATTTTTCGAAATTAAAATTAAAACCTGGTGAAAAGTGGTAACATATTTTTCAAGGACTCCGCAATAGCTCATTAAAACTAAGAAGTATTGTTGTGATGTTGGNGGTGAAAAGTGGTAACATATTTTTCAAGGACTCCGCAATAGCTCATTAAAACTAAGAAGTATTGTTGTGATGTTGGCTTCAAATGGTAGCCTACGCAACTTCTCAACAACAAATTTTAAGGTTTATTGAAATTCAACAGTCAAGGGAGTACAAAGGGTAAAAATGTGTTCTCGGGGACTCCTAAATACTGTAGCTTATTAACGCGGATGAGATATCGCTATGCTTGTGACAAAGGCAGGATATTTCCTTTGTATTCCCCTGGAATGCCCCGATAACACCACCGCTCTGCACATACACAATCCNTGACAAAGGCAGGATATTTCCTTTGTATTCCCCTGGAATGCCCCGATAACACCACCGCTCTGCACATACACAATCCACATACTCCTACTCTCTGTATCATAGAAGCATCACACATTTGACGAGGGAGTTATAAAAATAGAAAACAAGATAATCGTGGCGAAGAAATTCGTTTGACTGTATGGTAATGTTGCACAACATTTCAAAACTGAATTTGAGTTTTTATTTATATTTCAGGGCAACACTNTACATACTCCTACTCTCTGTATCATAGAAGCATCACACATTTGACGAGGGAGTTATAAAAATAGAAAACAAGATAATCGTGGCGAAGAAAATCGTTTGACTGTATGGTAATGTTGCACAACATTTCAAAACTGAATTTGAGTTTTTATTTATATTTCAGGGCAACACTGTCATTCCTTTTTTTTCTCCACCCCACATAAGTTACAACTGACTGGTACATAAGTTACAACTGACTGGTACATAAGTTACAACTGACTGGTACATAATTTTGATTAACTACATTCCATTTGATACAATTATTAACTTCCCACAATACTATGAATAAATACCGTATTAACAACTATTATCTTCCCCAATACTATTAAAAAAACAATAAACAAAATTAAAACCATAATATTCAAACACCTAAACATGATCGTACAAAAATATTACCTTCACGGACAAATTTGCAAAGTAACTGAACTTGGATTGAAAATTTCCTCTACATTTCACAATTTACATATTTAAAATTTTCCCAAATTAAACAAGAAGTTACTAATATAACTAGTAAGTCTGCTTTCATCAACATGGGTACAATTAATTTTTAAATAAGTTCTTAAAAACTGAGTTGGTAGGTAGGACTTGACTTCTTTTTGAAAGCAATAACATTAGAAATGAAACCAGAAAAGTATCCAACATTAGTGAGACAATTAAATATATACCGTGCACATACAAAATTTCGTTGAATTTGGTTAAATTGTTTAATATGTATGAAAAACTTACCTAAATTATGTATGATGCCACCATTTTTAACACTGTTGTCTGACCCATTTAAATCATGAAAGTTTACGTGGACTTCTGTAGCATTTATAGTGTGCAAAATTTGGTACAAATTTATTTGAAATGTTTCAGTGCAACATTCGGCGGGAATCGGTTGATTGGTCCTCGAGATGTAGCAGAAAACCTCCATAATTTTCATATGACGTTCTTCATAAATGGAGGACAAAAAGTAATGCAGTAGCACATTTGATGATTGTATACTGCCAATATACAAAGTTAAGTTAAAATAGATTAACTTTGTAGATATAGCGCACAAATTTAAAACGATTTTATAGCCGCCATTCTCAAAATAAGCGTGTCATACTTAAAAAAAAATACATATATTAACATGGCCTACCACAGTACAACATATTCGCCAAATTTTCTAATAATGGGTTAAGTGTTTCCCGAGACAGGAGATAAAAACTTTATTTTTTATTGGTGGGGCGATCATACAAAATGGCAGAGAAATGAGTCTCTGCATAGACAAATTTGATGGTTGTAATAGGCACTGCCAGCATACAAACTTAAGTTAGAATTTGTTTCATTGAAAAAATATACCGAGGTAAAATATTTACTAGCCAACATTTTGAAAATAAGTGCCTGACCGACTTAAAACATGCCAGTTTACAGCACCTGCGGCAGTACTATTTCTTTGCCAAATTTGGTAGGAATCTGTCAATTGCTTTCTTAGATATGACAAAAACTTTATTTATTCGCATGATGTTATCTTAAAAAAATGGCGGGCNCTTTCTTAGATATGACAAAAACTTTATTTATTCGCATGATGTTATCTTAAAAAAATGGCGGGCAAAATATACCCTGTGTAGATGCTGTTGATTGTTGTAATATCTACTGACAGCCTATAATGATAAGTTGGAAATTATTACATGGTTTCCACAATATAGCATTTAAAGCTAAAATAACTGATTGTCCGACATCTTGAAAACAAATGTCTGGCATACTTAAAACATGCAATTTTACATAATTTGATGCAGTACTACTTTTTTTNCGACATCTTGAAAACAAATGTCTGGCATACTTAAAACATGCAATTTTACATAATTTGATGCAGTACTACTTTTTTTCCAAATTCGATAGCAATTGGTAAATTGTTTCCCGAGATATGACGTAGTAACTTTATTTATTCGCATTGCACTATATTACAAAATGGAAGAGAAAATATGCTCAATATGGAAAAGATGTAATATATCTTGCCAAATTCTAAATAATGTTGGAATTGATTACATAATTTTGAAGATATAGCATTCTTAGCTTAAATAGCTACATGGCCACCATTTTGAAAATAAGTGTCTGGCATGCTTAAAACATATCACTTAACATCTGCATCAGTACTATTTGTCAAATTTGGTACAATCAGTCAATTTTTTTTACCGAGATATGACATAATAACTTTATTTATTCGTATGGTGGTATCTTCCAAAATGGCCGACAAAAGTGGTTATGTGTTGATATATATATATATGATGCTTCTAACAGATACTTATAGTATACCAAATTTGTCCAAATTGTTTAAATGATACAGCATATACCAAACAAATAAAAAAATGTATATCCGCCATTTTTAAAGTAATTACCTAATCAAGTTCAATCACATACGTTTACTTAGCCTATCATAGTATTACTTACCTGCCAAATTGGACGAGAATTGGTTTAATAGTCTTCGAGATATAATAAAAAATCTTTACATCTTTATTTGGCGCTATTTCCAAAATTGACGCCTAACAACAATATCTATTTAAAAATTTCATGCTTACACAATGCTCTAGTAGAATACAAAATTTGGTTTAAATCGGTTGAATGGTTCCCGATATATGATGTATCACACCAAATATTTAAATGACCACCATTTTGAAAGTAAATGTCCGACATGGTCGAAAAATATAAATGTCAGATGTCTTTACTAAGTACTCTATATGTGTACTAAGTTTGGTGAAATTCGGTTCACGCATTCAAAAATGGAAAAAAAGGGGGGGNACGAGAATTGGTTTAATAGTCTTCGAGATATAATAAAAAATCTTTACATCTTTATTTGGCGCTATTTCCAAAATTAACGCCTAACAACAATATCTATTTAAAAATTTCATGCTTACACAATGCTCTAGTAGAATACAAAATTTGGTTTAAATTGGTTGAATGGTTCCCGATATATGATGTATCACACCAAATATTTAAATGACCACCATTTTGAAAGTAAATGTCCGACATGGTCGAAAAATATAAATGTCAGATGTCCTTACTAAGTACTCTATATGTGTACTAAGTTTGGTGAAATTCGGTTCACGCATTCAAAAATGGAAAAAAAGGGGGGGGGGACACACACATATGCACAGACACACACAAACACACCGGCAGGAAAGTGATCTCATAAGCCTTTCCTTCTTTCTGAAAGTAGGCTAACACTCTACCGATGGATGCCCGTCACCTACCAAGAGTGTCTCTCCCGACCTCAGTTCGGCCATGGGTTTGTGTAGTGTGAAATCCCGCAACCATCGTCCCACCTCCGACGTGGAGGAACATGCTCGAAACTTCAGGTGATATTTTTCCAATAGGCCGAAACTTGTACGGTGACGTAACCAGTGAGGACAGCAGCACGCCATATAGGTCACGTAATCGTAATCAGTAGACCCCAGCAGCACGCGCCATGGCTGGGAGCCGCACGTGGTGACACCATCGGGTCTCCGCTCGGCCACGAGATGGCAGGACGGTTCTCCAGTTTCCTCAGATAGCCGCCCACCATGCATGCCAGCGTGCGATGCAACGGGACCAGGTAATACTTACATTCTTTGTGTTTAAAAAGAGTGGGATTTTTGAAATTCAACCCCTAGAAGGGTGAATGGAGTGAAATGTGTTTTAGAGGACTCCTCAATACCTTATTAACACTATGATTTATCTTTATGCTGTTTTTTTTTAAATATTGCTAACATAAATACTTAAAATCCACATTTAGACTTTTTTCAAGTTTAATCCCTAATGAAGGGGAAAGAAGAAAAAGTATTTTCGAGTACTCCTCAATAGTTGATTAACTCCATAAGATATCGTTATGCACTTTGCTTTAAAAGACTACTTATATAAATGCCTAAAAAATAATTTAGGATCTAATAAAATCCCACCCCTAATGTGGTTAAAGAGGTAAAAATGTAATTTAGAGGACTCGTCAATATCCTATTAATCTAATAAGATATCATAATTATCTTTACTTAAATAGTTGGCTACATAAACACTTAAAAATTCATTTCAGGATTTTCCGATATTCAATCCCTAATAAAGCAAAAGCAGTTCGGAAGTGTTTTCGGTTCATCCTTCAATAACTCATTAATCTGATAGAATATCGTTATGATGTTTGGTCCGAAGGTTCGATACACAAATACCTAAAATCGAATTTTCAGGATTTTTAGACATTCAAACCATTAAGAATGTGAAAAGTGTGATGCTACTTGGCCACCTGAGTTATACAGGATTGTGGCTAGTAGTTTATATAGTTAAATTATTTGGTGCAGACTAAGGGCACCTGTGGTTGTTGCGTTAGGGGTAAACAAATACCCATATTCTCCGTTATTTAACACACCAGTATTTTATTTTTCTGAAGGTAACACAGGTATTTACACATACTGGCGAGACCGAGCCCCCTACAAGTCGTAGGCCTGAAGGGCTGGTGGGCTGAATACTATGCATCGGGGAAGGTTGTTGAAGGGAGACGTCTCTACTTATCTGTGACTGCGGCTTTTGGTGAGTTGTCTTCGTTGGTAGTGAGGCCTGGCAAGTTGGGTGGCCCATTGTCAGGCCCTCGGACTGGCTCTCGTTGGCGTGCTGTACTCAGCTGGCTTCTTCCTGCGGCTTTGACTGGCTCTCTCGGAAGTCCGGGATTGGTTTCCCGGACTTGTACTTTCTCTGCGACCTCGGCTGGAGTTACTCATAGGAGGGCGCATCTCCTCGTCCTGCTTCTGGCTCGCATTTCTGACCTCCCCACCGCGAAAAATTGCCACTACATTTTCGGAAATGAACTCATAAGTTCTAGGCACTTCTACTGGGTTTCTCTCGGGAATTTACACATGAAGTTCGGCTGTTCCTGGGTTCTCTCCCCAGTGACATCACTATTGACTCACTGACTGACTGACTGCTTGCCTCGTCGCCATCCGGCGCACGACTACGTCTTCTCGGAGAATGGCGCCTCTCGGAATGGGGCTGCCACTCGTTTCCGGGAATTTTCTAATATTCTCGGCACTGTTCTCGTCACACGACTGATTACTTCCATTTCGGCTTCTCCCGTTTCGGCTGCATCTATCTCGTCTCACGGCTGTGCTGCCGAACAACTCCCATCTCGGCTCGCGATAATTGCTCCCGAACAACTGACTGCGAACAACTGATTGTACATTACTGCCTGGGCTGGGTCCGAACTCTGGCCTGGTGACACGACTGCGTCTCGCCTAACTACCTTATCTGTCTCGCATCGCGGCTGCCAAACAACTCCTCGTCAACAACTGATTACCACTCACCGAACGACTGACCACCACTCCTTGATTGCGCCTCAATTTAATNCTGGGTTCTCTCCCCAGTGACATCACTATTGACTCACTGACTGACTGACTGCTTGCCTCGTCGCCATCCGGCGCACGACTACGTCTTCTCGGAGAATGGCGCCTCTCGGAATGGGGCTGCCACTCGTTTCCGGGAATTTTCTAATATTCTCGGCACTGTTCTCGTCACACGACTGATTACTTCCATTTCGGCTTCTCCCGTTTCGGCTGCATCTATCTCGTCTCGCGGCTGTGCTGCCGAACAACTCCCATCTCGGCTCGCGATAATTGCTCCCGAACAACTGACTGCGAACAACTGATTGTACATTACTGCCTGGGCTGGGTCCGAACTCTGGCCTGGTGACACGACTGCGTCTCGCCTAACTACCTTATCTGTCTCGCATCGCGGCTGCCAAACAACTCCTCGTCAACAACTGATTACCACTCACCGAACGACTGACCACCACTCCTTGATTGCGCCTCAATTTAATCCATCTCCTGCTATATTCAAGTTGGCTGTCAGCAGATTCTCGAGAGAGAAATCGGGAATTCCCCTGTATACCTCGCGCGTTTTTTGTGTAAGATTTCGTGTCTTGTCAGCTGCTTGGGCACTCAGACTAGGGTGGAGGGAGGGGTGCGGCAAACATCTCGGGGGTTCCTGTGAGCTGTGTCTGCATAAATCCTCGGCGGGGGTTCCCTTGNATCCATCTCCTGCTATATTCAAGTTGGCTGTCAGCAGATTCTCGAGAGAGAAATCGGGAATTCCCCTGTATACCTCTCGCGTTTTTTGTGTAAGATTTCGTGTCTTGTCAGCTGCTTGGGCACTCAGACTAGGGTGGAGGGAGGGGTGCGGCAAACATCTCGGGGGTTCCTGTGAGCTGTGTCTGCATAAATCCTCAGCGGGGGTTCTCTCGATTCCTTCGTAGAGGGCTTATATCTACTAATTCTAGGGACTTACCCTGTTTCTCTCAACTTTGGTTTTTCCCCCTGTATCCTTATACATCGGGACTGTCCCGAGGATTATCCTCTCAGGGTGTGAATACAGCGCAATTCCTACCCTATGTACTCGTCACATGTCAGTACATTTCGGGGTAACTAGTGCTATTTTATAACACAATAAATATTACACAGCTGCAAGGAACGGGTATCAGGGTAATAGGCTATATGTGAGCGGGTACTCGGGTACCCGGGTAATAGGCTCTATGTGAGTGGGTACTCGGGTACCCACTTCTTTGTACACCAGGTAGTGCTCGGGTATTAGGGTACCTGAATCCCCGGGTATCACTAGGCCTACTATCAACATACTCTGTCCCAAAAGAGTGTAACATTTACTTTTTTTTTATTATTTAAGTGTGCACACCACCTGGAAAATGTAAACTCACACTACTATTTTATGATAGCCAAATAAGCGAACACGAACGAGAACGATACATATATATCCGAGTACAGAATGACAGGGTGGACCAATCATCANGTGAATACAGCGCAATTCCTACCCTATGTACTCGTCACATGTCAGTACATTTCGGGGTAACTAGTGCTATTTTATCACACAATAAATATTACACAGCTGCAAGGAACGGGTATCCGGGTAATAGGCTCTATGTGAGCGGGTACTCGGGTACCCGGGTAATAGGCTCTATGTGAGTGGGTACTTGGGTATCCACTTCTTTGTACACCGGGTAGTGCTCGGGTATTAGGGCACCTGAATCCCTGGGTATCACTAGGCCTACTATCAACATACTCTGTCCCAAAAGAGTGTAACATTTACTTTTTTTTTATTATTTAAGCNGGGTATCACTAGGCCTACTATCAACATACTCTGTCCCAAAAGAGTGTAACATTTACTTTTTTTTTATTATTTAAGCGTGCACACCACCTGGAAAATGTAAACTCACACTACTATTTTATGGTAGCCAAATAAGCGAACACGAACGAGAACGATACATATATATCCGAGTACAGAATGACAGGGTGGACCAATCATCANTAGCCAAATAAGCGAACACGAACGAGAACGATACATATATATCCGAGTACAGAATGACAGGGTGGACCAATCATCAAACTAAAACAGATTATATTTTTTTCCATGTAGCAAAGCCACGAAAATTAATTTAAAAAAAATTAGGCTGCAAAATAATCTACATGTGCTGTATAAAATATCTTAACTCTTATCACCTCTCGTGTTCTTTTTTTTCCCCCTCCAAGTAAGAAGCAAATTCACATTTTTACAGTACACCACTAGAGGATGAACTAATCTTCTGAGGACCTCGTACGTAAGCGAAACTAAATTATACGAAAAAAAAAAATTAGAATGCAAGATACTACCATGTATACTTTAATAAAAGCCACTCAGATTTCCGACCACAACGAGTGTTGCGTGCTACGATTGAGGTTAGAAAAAGGCCTCCAATTATTATTTAAATTTCTATGTTACCATTTGCTGTCGGTTCTGACATTTATTCATCGTATTTTATACTGCTTATCAATGATATATATNAATTTCTATGTTACCATTTGCTGTCGGTTCTGACATTTATTCATCGTATTTTATACTGCTTATCAATGATATATAAAATTACCTAAGCCACTCTGCATCGCTTTGAAAACGGNCATTTATTCATCGTATTTTATACTGCTTATCAATGATATATATAAGCCACTCTGCATCGCTTTGAAAACAGTCCCGTTCTTTATATCTAAACAATTAAACGAATCCATTAACTATTAAATACGTTATGTACACACCATACCTTTTCACGCGCTTAATTTTTTCTGTGTATTAACAAAGCATCTCATTGGTATCGGTGCTAATGAAATCAGATGCTGACGATGCAGTACATCCTGTCTGACGTCTAAAAAAAAAAGTTAGACCATCTCCAGTTGGTCAGTACCTCACCACACATCAGCATCTGACACCACAGGTCACGTGAACCAATCAAATACTGTGTCTCCGACAGCACGGTCCACTCAGACAGATCAGACAGATGCATTTGCCTTTGAAGTTACCTGCACGGTGTGGAGTAGCAGGGTCTCCTTGAGGAAGGCGTATGTCTCCTGCGCGGTCCGCCACTCGGAGGCCAAGAAGAACTGCTGTGTCTTGTACAGGATGTTGAGCAGAACCACCACCTGCCACTCGCCGAGCGAGAGCTCCCTGGAATCACCGCATTCCTGTACCTGTGCACTCGCGCTGACTTCACCACCCAGCTCCTCCAGTCAGACCATTTCCCGTCACGGCCATGTGCAATTGAGGTGTTCTGGGGATCCGAACCCTTCCCCACCGACCCAACTACATCTAAATATTATTTTAAAATAATGGGTATGCGAAGATAATTTTTTAATGTAAACGCACTGCAGGCATTTTGGTGGTTATAACAAGAATTATTTTTTAAGCACTGAAGTTTTTTTAATTTGTGAATTATTATTATAGTACTGGAACAAATGCTGAAAAGTGGCCATTGACAGTGCCCCAAATGTAGCCTACTAAAACCAAAACAACAAATTAATGAACTGGCCATTTATAATGTGCCGTGAGGAGAGACTTTCATAAGTTGAACATGCACATTTACGCTGTTTAAACAATCATACAAATAGCAGACTAATCACTGTACGGCATATCAACCACGTGTGTGTGTGAGCATGTGTGCGCACCATGACTGTGCACGGTTTCAGTATCTTTTTAACATTTTTGAGACTTAAAAATTATCTTCTAAATATATTATTCTGGTGTAATGATTATTTGAATCAATGATAAGCCTCGTGAATAAACATCTCACAACCATACGAANAAATATATTATTCTGGTGTAATGATTATTTGAATCAATGATAAGCCTCGTGAATAAACATCTCACAACCATACGAACATAATTTACTAATCCCTGTATTTAAATTTAGTATACTCTGTTAATAAGCATGTATTTTACGAGAAAAATTCTGAATCATTTCACATAATATAGACTCATAGTCAAACAAAACAGTTGTACCCACAAGGAATTGTCGGATTGCAATTTTATTCGGAAGGAACTCAAACGTCACCAATGTCAAGAAATGATTACAAAATGGGACTGGTGTTGTGCTACACATACGTCTCTCGGTGATATCGGGCCGCCATGTTTGCGAACACACTCCTCCAGACATCGCGCCATACAACTGTAGAGCTGAATTGAACGTATTTTGGATTCAAATCGTCCCATCACCATGTATTTTTTCTTATCATTTTAAATGTAATTTTCATTTATCAATAGGGGCCACGGTGGTGTAATGGTTAGACTACTCACCTCCCACCTAGACAAATTGGGCTCGATACCCCGGCAGGGTGGTTCCCGAATTTTCGCATGTGGGGATCGTGCCAGACAATGCCACTGGTTGGCGGGTTTTCTCGGGGATCTCCTGTTCTCCTGCCCTTTCATTCCGGCGCTGCTCCATACTCACCTCGCTTCACCCGCATCGGCTCTCAAGACCTCCATACTGAGAGCAGCCAAAATCTCTACAATCACTCATTTATCAATAAATATCTGTTAATCAGAATTGCTGTGCGCACTCGTACACGCCAACGTTGTCCTCGTAGCATCAAATACGCGCATTTCCACCAGACTGTCTTTAATTCTTTCTCGGTTATTAACATACAAAGAGTGAAAACGTTAATTTGGGACACCCGGAATTAATCGGGTATTAATTTGTTACAATTCCTGATAGAAGTAGATGAAAATGTTTAACTGAATTACAGATCACACTCTGAGGTCGCGTGGATGNTTTGTTACAATTCCTGATAGAAGTAGATGAAAATGTTTAACTGAATTACAGATCACACTCTGAGGTCGCGTGGATGAGAGGACGCTGTGTGGTGAGAGGCGATTTGGTGGGTGACAAGCATGGGAAAGCCGCACATATCGCCAGCTCGCAGCACACAGCAGTGGGCAAGATGGGAGCTACAAGCCACTCACCCGGCGAACCTCACGCCCTCCCTCAGCAGCGCCAGGAGAACCTCTGTCCTTGGACTCTCGCCCTTGTAGACGTCCAGCTTGCGAGCTGCAACAACCACAACGCACGCAGTCGGTAACGCACTGCTCACGCATTCACGCCTCTTGTCGAGCGGGTGGAACGAGTAATCGCAACAGCCAATCAGAAACTACCTTCCCCGCAGACACTCAACACAGTACTACAGTGGCGTAACTAGGTAGTGGCTTCTGGGAGCGGGACTCGCAAGTCCTCCTTCGGCAATATTTTTAAACTTGCCTTCCAAATTATGCACCTTAAGCCACTTTCTGATGGAATAAGTTTCACATTGAAAAAAAAATATCGATAGTAATTTTATCCCCGACTTCTAAGCCTGAATCATGCCGAAATTTCTTACAGTTATACACGTTTACATACACTCATCGCCATAAAAATTGTCGCACCCAGAAATAAAAATTGAATTAAACTTAGAACAGGCAATGGGAATAATGATAATGAGACAAATAACTTCGGGTTAAATAGTACAGTTCAAAAGTATCTTTGGTCCACTGTTGTACCACCGCAAGCGTGGATAGATTCGCCGATACGGTCCAGTATTGGGTAAGGCAAATGTCTAACTCTATCGTATGGAAGATGGTCCCATAGTTATTGCAACTGCCGCTCCATCTGCAGAAGACCTATTGATGGTTACAGATGCTCTCTCAACCGTGCATATGTCGGCAGTAGGAAAGCAGCCTTAGGAAGTCAATTTTCTGTGTGAGAGAGGCATTATCTTGTTCTCCACTGGCACCTCGCCATGACAGGAAACGTAATAGTATTATACAAATTTATTTTCTAAGTTTTACCTAAAGAAATTAATTTGAATGAAGAAGAAAATAGTTTGGACATAATTTTTTATAACGAAAATATTTGCAAATAAGTTTTGCTCCACTTTGAAAATTTACATATCGGGCATATTTTTACAGTGTTTACACGCCTGAATCTAAAATAACGTCACAAAATACATACGAACTGTGAGTACAAAGAACTTACTTACATTTGAAATAAAAATTGTAAGTTTTGTCTACATAAAAAAATAAAAATTGAGATAGCATCATTAGCTTCCCTGCCATTCTGAGTAAAACATCTACCACAAAAAAATGTATTTTCCCCTTCTGCTCCAACGCAAATTTCGCGGTACCATTATTTACCTTTTTGACATCGTATCCAGCTTCCTTTAACGATGAATCTGGATCAGAGTACTTCAGGATACAAAAGCAACATTTCGAATCATCATCATTATCCGTGGATTCAGAACTGTTGGGATGATAGTCGTGAACGCTAGACCTTTTTTCTTGGCGCAAGGAATGAAAATAATCACCTGGAGGTAGCTCCACCCTATCAAGAGAGGGAATACATTTAGGGGAAGATCGGAGATTGCGGACAAACCACCACATGGAACCATATTATAGGGAAAGGAAATGGATATGGCGGGCCTTATCAGGCGCATGCCTTTTCTTTCGATTAGGCACACTACACTTTCTATACTTACCTAACTTTAAGATTTATTTTCAGCTATAAATTCTGGCGAAGTTAATCATTTATCTTTTTGTTTCGTTGTTGTTCGTTTCTTTGCTTGCATTTGTTATACTGGAGTACACAACATATCTTGAAAACTTGTTTCAGACCTACTAGTGCTAGGCATACAAATAGGACTAGATTAGTTTTAGGTTTCTAGGCCTACTGATGTTTTCTGAGCAGGACATACTGCTACAGATCTAGTCACAGGTGTAGGAACAGTCCTTTCTGTTTGGGTTCTGTCAGATTGTTTAGTTCCATTTACCGTATTCTGTGGTAATTTTCTTCGGGCAATAAAACTGGCTCACCGGCTAATGACGGCAAATATTCATGGCCCTGAATCGCATCTCTGTTAAAAGGACAAATCCCTGTAGAAGCAAAACCACTCTCGGCAATACTAAATGTGGCTGCCTGTCACCGCGCAGTCTTCAAATATTCCTCCAGATTTGAATTTTGTAATTTTTCTCTCCCAACGATGTTGTTGAACAAATATGTTACAAGCTTCGTTGTAAAATGTCTTCAATGCCTGTCCAATGGCTAGAGTCTGTGGCTTGTGTGGCTGGGAAGACAAATTATAGTGATAGCATTTTGCTCAGAGAATTCCAAGGCTTGAATATATTTGTGCGACGAATGTCCATTGAGAACTAACAAACATTGGTCAGCAAACCTAAATTGTTGAAAATGTCGCAACCATTGCTTAAAAGCCTCCTCATTAATCCAGCCACTTTGTCATGATGACTTATGCGGCATTTGGGAACCCATCTTTAAATTCATTATGATATCGCTTCCCTTTGAAAATAACAAATGGTGGATTATAATCCCCCATGGCATCGGTACAAGCCACAATGGTTACATTCTCCCTTCTTTCAACATTTACCTGGCAGCAGTTGGTGAACCCTTCTGAGCAATAATTTTGTTAGCTGTTTTATTATTGTACTGGACTTGTGTCATTAACTGCAATTTGTTAAGTTCCTCTTTTAATAAGTCGAAGTATTCATTTACTTCGACTGTGTTAAGACCTTCACACCAAGAAAAAGAAAGAGTTTCTGGTTTACACAGGATCATGTCAAGGTGGCTTCCTAGAAATCCAGTTAAATAGTCTGGTCCTGCCATTTAACGTTCCTTTGAGAATTTTTTTGGTATGTTATTTGCTTGAGCAAATGAAAAAGCAACTTTTCTTACATCTTTGCATGTCAAACCGAAATCACATTTCATTGTCTAATAATTCTGTTCTTTAATGCCAATTCCTGCTCATGTGTAAAAGTTGTTTGACCTCCTACACTGTCACACCGCGAGAATAACGCCGCTGAAAACATGAAAATGGTACACCGTATGCCCTAGTTGCGGCTTTTAGAAATCTGTTATTCACTGCATCCATTACATTTCCCATATGCTCCTCACTCCATGTTTGCGATGTTTTCCGCTTGTAGTTGTCCATCTGTTAACGAAAAAAAAATACCGGGTAAGTATATCATTTAATAAAATACATCTACACAGATGATCCCGTTCGCCCAATGGAAACCGACCCAATTCACCCGATCTACACAAAAAGCTCTAAAAATTATGTAGGCTGCACTGACTGCAGCTAGCGACGAAACGAGAACAGGTTATGAAACGTCAGAATATGTGTTATTTGCGTGCATAGTTCGCTGTGCTTGAATATTACAATTGGTGTTATTTATCTGTGAAATGACAAGAATTTACTGATAAATAATGAGCCCACTTTCCTTTACATGGGTGAAGATAAATTTTAGTAAGTTCTTGAAAGCTTGGATGGTAGGTAGGCGTTGCCGTCTCATTGAAAGCAATATTATTAGAGATGAAACCAGAAACAGGTGAAACAGAACAAAGACAATTAAAAGACACAAGTGACGTGCCCGGGATTCGAATTCAGAAAAACTCATAAAATTAAGCTAGCTTGCAATCCACTGCATCACGGAGGTAGGATTCGGAACATCAACTTCGGATGTAATCAGTCTAATGTTTTGGATGATATGGTTCGCCTACCTGAAATATTGACTCGGCCGTGCGTTTACATGGCCTACCTTAACGCTACTTGTGTGAAATATTTGTTGGAAATCGGTCAATTGGTCTTCGAGAAATGGCATAGAAACATTTTTTTTCTTAAATGGGGCTATCTTACAAAATTGCTTAAAAAAAGATCAGCATAAAAAAGTTTGATAGAAATTGTTAAATTTTTAAATATATATGCCAAACATATTAAAATACTTACATGGCTGCCATTTTTAAAAGTATTGCCTGACCTCATTTAAACCATGTAACTATACTTGGCCTTCTATAGGTGTGCAACATTTTGTGGAAATAAGTCGAATTATTTCGCAAATATGACAAAATGATCAGTTTACTCGCCTTGATATATGGCATAAAACCTCCCTTGATCAAGTGACCATCTTCATAAATGGAGAGCAAAAAATTTATATATTAGCACATTCTCTTATTGTCATAAATAAAATATTCAAAGTTAAATTTTAATATGTTACCTAGTTTCGCAGATATAGCACATTTTATACGCGCCATTCAGAAACTAAGAAAATTACATTCCTAAAACATATAAATTATTATAACATACCACAGTAAAACTTCTTCGCCAAATTTGAAAGAAATCGGTTCATTGTTTCCCGAGATACGGCATAACAACTATATTATTTCATGTGGGGCTATCTTACAAAATGGCGGAGAAATGAGGCTTTACATATACAATTTTGATGGATACAACTGATACTGTCAGCATACAAAATTAAGTTGGAATTTGTTTTGCAGTTACATAGATAAAAAATTCGGAGCTATAATGTTTATTTCAAAATGATGGCCAACCATTTTGAAAATATGTATGTCTGAAACACTCAAAATTTTGTTAGTTTACATAGCCTGCCATAGTGCCGATTCTTTGCCAAATTCGGTAGAAATCGGCTGTTCTTTCGGAGATCACATCATTTCAATTTGTTAAGGGATACTATTTTACAAAATGGCGGATAAAAGATATTTTGTTTGTACACATTTGATTGTTGTAATATATATAGCCATCATACAAAGTTTATTTGGAATTAATTACATGGTTTCGACAAAAAAAACTAAAACAGCTATATGGCCGCTGTTTTGAAAATAAATGTCTGACATGCCTAACACATATTAGTTAAGATTGCCTATCGTAGTACTACTTGTTTGCATATTTGGTACGAATTGGAAAATTGTTTCTCGAGGTATGACAGAAACTTAATTTATTCGTGTGGCACTATCTTACAAAATGGAGGACAAAGGAGGCTCCGTGTAGACACACTTTGTGTGCTTAGGAAGTTAAGTTGTAATTGATTAAATGTTTTAGAAGATATAACTTACTATGCCGAATTATCTAGATGGCCGCCATTTTGATAATAAGTATGTGACATACTTGAAACATATTTGTACATAACTGCGGCAGTACTACTTTGGTATGAATCTCTCAATTCTTTCCCTAGAAATTACACAAAAACTTGATAAGTTCATGTAGCACTATCTTATAAATGGCTTACAAAAGTTTTTTTTGTGGCTTATTTGATGCTTGTTATTCATACTGTCAGCGTACAAAATTTGGTTGAAAATAGTCAAACGATTGCATTCCTGAATTCGTACACTCCACACATAACTAAACAGTCATAAAGAGTGATGTGTCAATTTACCGCGGATAAAAGCAAAAGAGCGATTTGAACATGATCACGCAATAATTATATCCACGCCAGAGTCCAGCAATTACTTTTTCTACTGGTTGCGAAGCAAGAAGATGACTTATCACAGCAAGTTTGAGAGAAAAAAAATGTTATGGGGAGTCATGCCAGTAGAGATTTGCGCTAATTAAATTATATCTCAAGCGAAAGCAAACTTTCTTCCACCTTACGTATTATTCGCATTGTTTTCCTCTGCGTTTTTTTATGTAACATGGAGAGACACTGAACGTTTCAGTTTAAACGGTATCTCATTGCATCTCTCAACTAACAAAATCTCGAGTATATATAAAATTGAGCTATGTTCTTAAGGGAAAAACAAATATAATGACATCCACAAAGAATCCTGTAAAACCAAGAAATGCGAGAAAACCTAACAAGGCATGCCACAAGTTGTACGAAACACTTTATGAATACATTGAAACAACAAAAAAGAGAAACTTTATACTCAGCTTTTAATATTTTAAAGCTTTATTTATTTTCTCTTGTAAGATATTTATTTGCTGTCGTAAATAGTATATTTAGAAAGATTTACTGTGCTGCTGTATTTAATAATTGTTTAATAATTCGAAATAACGGGTTTTTCCTCCATCATTCCTTGAATAACTTGAAAGAGTCACTTCCCTTTCTCTTACATTCATTTTAAGCTACTTTCCTTGGAAAAATACGCTTATTTAATTATGCGGAAGTCTCTCTGGGATGTATTGTATATTTCCCTCATAATAAACTTTGAACCTGAGAATCTTATTGCACTAAATTCGGTACACAAGTAAGGATATCCGATTTTTACATTTATCTGCCAAGCTGTTTGCTTATTTTCAAAACGGTTGCCATTTTAATATTTAGGGCACCATTTCAAATCTGGGGAATCATTTTATTAAGTAAGACCAACTTTTGTAGGTTATCAGTTAATCATGTAAGTTTTTAATGTAGGGAGGTACATTATTATCGGTTCCCCGTTTTGGAAGATAGCACATCATGAAAACAATGAGATATAACATCATATCTAGAAAATTGTACAATAGATTCCTGCCAAATGTTGCAGGTAACTAATACTAGTGTACCATGGCACCATATAAGTTACAACTTAAACTAATAAGGCACTTAATTATATATATAAATCACCACTTAACTAATTTCGACCAAATTTTTTTATGAAGAAAGTATGGACTAAAAACATTAAAAATGCAAGTATATAAACAATTTCGTTCACCATTTTGTAATAACATAGAGCACTCATGAAAAAATAAAGTTATTGTGTGGTATCTCGGGAAACAATCTACCGATATCTGCCATGTTTGTTACAATACACTGCGGTACGTCATGTAAACAATTATCTTTTTTTAAACGTTTCACTCATTTTTAAATTCGCAGCCACATAAACATTTTACTATTCTGTAGCTACAGTACGGAACGATATAACCTCAACCAAACTGAGGATTTTAGTGAGTATTATGGTAGGCGATGCTTACATTTGCAACTCAAATGGATAACAAACCTGTTACTGGTTGGCTACCCTGTCAGCTGCTTTGTTGATCGGTATGTCTTAACACTTGTACCTATTTAGCCTCGCGGTCACAACACCTACTCATACTTTTTTGCTATTTCCCTTTCACTTATATAAATAATATTTATATATTTCTAAATATTCACTGGGATCTATTGTAAACGAATTCCGCAGTTAAACCGTGTGTGCTGGGATAATGTTTTCAGACCGGATGCTACAAAGCCAGAGTTGCGCACATAATTGTTTCACCTCTCGCCACCAAACCCTCGCACCTACAACGTTCAAACAAGTGCCACAACGTCTGGCGCACACTGTAGCTTGCTTCTCAAACGCTGACCAAGACCTGGGGCTTATTCTAAGTTATTCAATAATTTCTCGTTTTCGTTAAGTTTACATGAGCTGTCACTGTGGTTCAAAGGGTAATAAAGACTAGTGGTATAATATTCTATATAGCAGTGATCGATATCACGAGTGCTACATGTGAATATGGCAGTTATGACTTCACTATATTGGAAATTGCAGGCAACTGTGTCTATCAGAATACTTGGTGCATAATGGCCAAAATCACCTTGTTCCATGTCACAAGTTGCAACTAAAACATACATTTGGCAGCTATAACTTCAGTGGTTCACTGCCCCATCCCTCCAAGAGAGTGGTTTTTGAGTAGTCTTGGCATGAATGCGCTCGTAATGGCAAGAGTCCCCACTATATATATATATCACTAGCCAAACTAACCTATGAGGAGAGAGGAAACAGTGACATCTAGTGGACGAGAAGAGAAACTAACATGGCAGCCACAAAAGGCGCACTCTGGTAGACGATGAGAGAAACAAACATGGCGGATATCGGTGTCACACGCTGACAGTTATAAAAGAAGATTAACGACATCAGCAGAATCTGAAGGCC
Source organism: Clitarchus hookeri (assembly GCA_002778355.1). Taxonomy (NCBI): domain Eukaryota; kingdom Metazoa; phylum Arthropoda; class Insecta; order Phasmatodea; family Phasmatidae; genus Clitarchus; species Clitarchus hookeri. The sequence goes on from NQII01002974.1 coordinate 254,006, forward strand.
GTAAACAAATATGGCGAATCAGATGAGTGCAGCACCACAGTGACAGCTCATGTAAACATAACAGTAGAGCAGAAATAAAATGGCCACTGGAGATATGAAACAAAATGGTGACAGTAAACAAGATGGCGAACGAAAACAAGCTGGCCAAAATCCAACATCAAGGACATGTACGATGGCCGCCATATTACGGCCATCATGACATCATCAAATATGGCAGACACAGCACCAAACCACATTCCCTAGCCCTTTGCTAAAACTGGCTAAATCCGTGTAATAATTACAGTCATAATATTAAATATTGCCACACAGAATATGTGTTTTCTGTTTAAAGTTACGGGATCATTGTCTAATTTAAGATTGGTCCTGAACTTATATGACGCCATCTTGTGAATTACAATCCAGAAAGCTGGCTTTTAAGTAAAATCATTTCGATTTTCAGTCTTTTATTAAATACTTCCACCTAGAAAATGTATTTTCTGTTCGGAATATTAGGTCATTATTGTCTAGTTTCAGTTTGTGCTCGAACGGAAATGACGCCACCTTCAGAATTAAAGTCCGGAAAGATGGACTTTCAATGAAATCAGTTCAATTCCCTTTTTTATACAACTGCATTTCTCATAGAAAATTTATTTTCAGTTCAGAAAATTTGGAGGTCTTGTGCAAAGTGTTGCCATTTTGCATTCGCTAATGAAAACCCGAACATTGCCGAAGTCAGACTTGAACCTAAATAAAGCCATTTACAGTTCGGAAAGCAGTATTTTCGGTAAAATCAGTTCAGATATAGGGCTAATATTAAGTATTTCGAAATATAACATTTATTTTCAGTTCGAAAAATTTGGGGATCATTGTATGATTTCATTGTATTCCAACATGAAACCACTTTGTGAATTACATTCCGGAAAGTGGGATTTTCAGTCAAATCAGTTAAATTTTAGTCTTCGCATTTATTATAACCACGCGGAATATTGAACTTCTGTTCGGGCTATTTGGTGATCATTGTACGTATAATTTGAAGCCAGACTTGAATCGAAATTATATTACTTAACAAATTTCAGTCGTGTGGAATGCATTTCGCATATTCAAGTTCAATTCCGTGTCTGGATATAGCTGCTGTTACGATGGCTAAGGGGTCTGAACTGAAATAGTATTCTGAATTCATTTCTACACGAACGGATTTTTCCCTTTTCAGTTCAGCAACTTCGGAATGAAATGTAATTCCGGATACGTAATTTTCATATCCAGTTCAATTTCGGTGTCGGTACCTCACTAGCACTAGCGCGAAATACACTACTGACTCGATTCAGACTAAATTACCCTACTCAATTAAGCTTTGTTCGCATGTGGCAGGGACATAGCCTGCAAGTATAACTTTATCAGAGCTTCAGAAAAGTTGGAAGAATTCATCTATACAGAATACCAGGCCGCTTTGTCACTCCGAAACCTCTTTGTAATACGCCCACTGTGTCAGCGAACATCCTTCGTGGGCAACCAAATTACAGGCGGCGCAAATTTTTTGAGTTGTGTACTTGTGGGGTGGTGATATAATTTGAAAAACGTATCATTACAACAGTAATGGTTACTTCCAACTTTTCTGAAACCCTGCTAAAGTTCTACTTCCAGGATATTCCTCCGCGTCATGCCAATAAACCTTAACCGAGTCTCAAAAATTACACCAAAGGGACAAGGCACCGAATTCGTGCGCACTCGGTGTTCGAAAGAAAAAATAATCTTCGCGTAGTTTTAAGGGAGGGTAGGTAGGGTAGGCAGTGTAT
>NQII01002974.1:255790-274152 GCA_002778355.1 Clitarchus hookeri
CTGGCGTTGTACACACCAAACTGATAACATCGCTCTCTGGTACCGCGCTGCGCGACTAATGTTTTTTCGACAGGTAATATGCACACGCGGAGCAACCCTCGGCTGACCTTACTCGGTCGTTGTAGCTACTGAACTGAACCACACCACCCCTTCGCGCAGCGGCAATTGACTCGCCCGACGCATTTTCGACTTCCGCGCATTATGTTCTCATTTGGATTTCACTCTAGGCATTACCAACACACCTATTTTTTCACTGTTTTTATTAATATTAATTACAAATGAAATATTATAATTTATATATAATATATAAATACATTTAAATGTATCCTATATTTAGGTATTTTTATGTTACTCGTGTAGTATAAAATGCTTGTAATAGGTAGCATATTTAGGTAACAACCAAACACGTCCTACATAGGGTAATTTTTCAAAGGTTTGATTCAAAAAATTGTGAAGAAACCGAGAATGGACTACAAATGAAGGAGTGGCTCGGACCGCCTCACCGAGGTACTGGACCACCTCCTCTTGGTGCAGCAGCAGCGGCTGCAGCGAGGCGAGCTCGGCGTGACGTAGTGGCGTCGAGACGCACAGACCGGGCTCCTCGTGGGCAGTGTCTGCCTGGAAGGAACGGATCTCATGCAACAGTGGCGCCTCTTCGCGGAACGGCTGTGACAGCAGCACTGCGGGAACAGATGCGCTCCTGGTGGCGGCGGACTCAACTTCCCTCCTGCCCAGCACTGGCTCCGACTGGCTTTGGTAGGCCGACCCCTCTTCTCCAACCATTTCCTGCTTCGACACCATGCTCGGGCTCTTCAAGTGTTCAAAATGTACTACTATAGCTTTGGCTATTTACAACGCAATTTGTATTTTATTTCTATGATTTCAGATACTGGTCCAAACTTATTAGACATATTCTGATTTCACCTACTGCTCAAAATATAAAAAAAATACAATTTTTTTTATTTTTCTGTTTTAGGTGATAGAAAGAATAGGGAGGAGTTTGTCCCGAAAGGAGTCAGTCCCTCTGAGAAATCTAATGGAGTCAACATTGTGTGAAGTCATCCCTGTGTGGAGTCAACCTCATTAAAGTCAATTGTGTGTTGAAACAACCTTGTGCGGAGTCAACCCCACATGGAGTCAGTCTTGCATATAGTCATCTCTGTGTTGAGTCAATCTTGGTTGGAGTTAGGCTTGTGTGGATTCAACTTCGTGTGGAGTCAAGACATATGTGAATCAGTTCCTGTGAGAAGTCTGTCCCTGAGAGGAGTCGATACATGTGAGGAGTCGGTCTGTTCTGAGTAATGGTATGTATGTTCTACAGAATGTCCTGAGAAATGTTTTGCGGGATAAATTGATTGAGGAATGTTCTGAGGAATAAACACACTGAGAAATGTTTTGAAGAAAAAATAGACTGAGGAATTTTCTGAGGAATGGATTGAGCAATATTCCAACGAACCCTTTGAGGGATAAATGGACTGAGAAATGGACTGAGGAATGAGTGACGAATATTCTGGGCAAAGTTTTGAGGAATAAGTGTATTGATGAATTTTCTGGGGAATGTTTTGAAAAATCATTTGACAATTTTTTTTCTTTTATGAATAAATGGACTTAGGAATGTTTTGAGGGATATTCTGAGAAATGGGGTGAGGAATGTCTTGAGGAATCAAATGTCTGAGGAGTGTTCTGAGAAATGTTTTGGGCAATTAATGATCTGAGGAATGTTTGAGTTAAGTTTTGATAAATAAATGGACTTAGGAATTTTCTGAGAAATAGAGTGAGCAATGTTATGAGGAATAAATGGAATGATGGTTGTTCTGATAAATGTTTTAATAAGTGTGTTGCCTGGTTATTCAGTTAGTTTGGACGGTCGGTCTTGTTGATTGGTTTGACTGGTCGGTATTGTTGGATGGTGTTGTCGGTCTTGTTGGTTGGTCGAGCTATATATCAGTTTGTATTGTCGGCTGTAATTGTTTGTTTGCGACCTGGCTGTATGTTGGTATGTTTGTGTGTTTGCGATAACTGTGATTTTTACCATGGCAGCTATGGTAAGTATAAAATAAAATGAAGCATTTTCACTTAACTGAATTGGTAATGGTAAGCTAGTTTGTCTAAAATGTAACAACAAATGTATTTGCAGTATGTAAAGCAGAATATTGTTATAAAAGCATTTCACACCTAATGCTTTATATCGGTGTCTGAAGTGTCACCAAAGATCTGAGTTCTGTGGGTTTATCACCAGTGGTTCAAAAAGAGTGGCCAACTAAGCTTATAAAATAGCTTAAATCATACTGTGCCATATCCAGATCTGTCCTTGTACATTCCAAGTTCCAAGAACCTATCCCTAATTGTTTTATACATTTTAACCAACTATGCCTATAAAATTTCGTAGGACTCTTATCATATCCACATTCTCAGTGTCAGAAATAATGCCTACATACAGAAATTCATGGGATTATTTCCATTACCCGAATAGTTCGAAAATTATAACCAACTCTGCTCTATAAAAAGACTTGGGGCATGACACGCCTTACATAACTTCTCTGGATGGGAAATTATGCCCATGTACTGAATTGAAAGGACCTAGCACAAATGATTCACTAACGGTAGCCAATGATTCTTGTAAGTTTGTAGGTGGTGGATCCATACTCTGGTTATGAAAAGTCATAGGGCAGGACTTAATGTGTCATACATACATTCTCGGTGTCGTGAGTGTTAATTGTGATATGAAGTTGGTAGCTATTGACTTCAGTTGACAGAAAGTGGTGGACTATATGGTAGAGGAAGGGGTTGACAGGCAGTATCAGGTAAACTGCTGAGGTAGCAGGAATTTGTGGTACGATGAGGGAGGTGGGGGGAGACGAACAAATATGACTAACTTGAAAACAAGCTGCTGAGCTGGTAGAAAAGAGGTTGTGAGACGGGGAGATGAAGTAGCAGGAGTTCGAGCCATAAAGTAGATCAGCACACAGAAGCGAAATGGTGGAGTGGTTCCTTCGATGTAAGTGAACTCCGTTGCTTATTCGATGCAAGACTCTGGGAAGAGGCATAAGTTGTTTTTTTCGCGGTTTTGCTATTTTAATTCATTTATCTGTTGAGATCACATTTAAAACACTGCTTAATAAAAAAAATTATAGAGGAAAATATTTGAAGTAAACGTAAATAAGTAGTTTCCATCGTTTTACTTTTAATTATGAGGGTGCATGGTTGTAGATGTAAATATTTGGTTAGAAAATGCTGTAATGTCAAAAACCAGAAACTGAAATACACTTGCGAAACTTACCGGAAATGAAATGTATTTTCAGTTTACTGTTATTTCAGGTGTATGTTAATTATGTTTAATGTTTAAATTGTAATCATGTTTTTTCTTCACAGCAGACTGCCTATCAAGGCCTTACAGTTTTTACTTAATGTTTCCAATGCAGTGGCATCCTCCGTAGCATCACAGTCACAAATACAATTAACACTTAATTAATCATGGGGATGTCACCAACATGTTGTTCACCATCAAATTGTATTATGTAGCATATTAATTAACATTAAGTGGGTTCATGTTATTTTTCACGTAATTTTTGGCGCCGGCTTCGGCCACCATTAGCAGAAGCCGACACCATGATTTTAGTCTGACTTCAGCAGTCGACCCTGCCGGCAGCACGGGAGTTTCGCTCTGCACGGACCCATAGGCACAGTTAATTTAGGCTGCAATCACTTTCAATTCAATAGTATTTACATATAACCAGAACCTTTTGCTTAATTCGTGCCGAGGGGATGACCGTGTGTCTTCCTGTCATCTTTACCAGGACTTAATGCATACAGTGTAACTGCACATAATTTTCTTGGCTTAGGCAGGGGCATTGACCATTGAACAGCAATGGTCACCGGCAGACCACAGTGCCGGGTCCGCATAAACTTATCACATATCAGCATAAGTGCATATGTATCAAAGATATAAGTGGGTGATTCTACAAAAATTGGGTAACTCGATGTCATCGATCAATAGTTGAGGCATTTTATTACATTTTGTTTATGTCTCATGGTATTATAATAAAACTAAACTCTATCTATTTGGTCACCCAATTTAAAAGAATTACTCCAAAAATAAGTTAATAAAACAACACAATAAATCCTCAAAANAACTATCACGAGGCTGGCCATGGAAAGGGGGCACCCGATGGTGTAGGCGCCACATGTAAGCGAACAGCTGATCAAATGATCGCTACAGGAGGTGACATAACTGATCTTAAAGAGTTTGTTGCGGTGATTCGCGAGAGATGCCAAGGTATACGAGCAGATGTGATTGAAGCAGATGAAATTGAGCAAATGAACACCGTAATTAACGAAAAGCCGTCTGCATTTGTTGCTTTTAAGGGGACACTATTAGTGCATCAGGTAACCGGCTCTGCTTATTTTCCAAACCAGATTACAATGAAGTCACTTAGTTGTTTTTGCCACCATGATGGATGCGATCATTACAAGCTAGGAACTATTAAGTATGAGACAGAACAGCCGGATACACATCAAGATACAACGATCGTATTCACGGACTCAGAAGACAATAATCTGCCAATATCTGCCTACGTGAGAAACACCAATGGCAACCCTAACTTGGAACATAATTCATCTATGCCAGGAGTTAGCGACTATTCAAAAGCACAACAAGAAAATCACTATAGCAGTGGTGATTATGTCTTGGTCAAATATGTGGCACGAAGAACAGAATATCATTATGCGAGTATCTGCTCTTCTGTTGACGATGAAGATAGTGAATTGAGAATTACGTTCCTCAAAATTTGTAACAAGGATGACACCCTGTTTAAATTGGACGAAAGTGATGTGTCAGATGTACCAGTGGACCAGGTATTAAAAAAACTACCAGTACCAAACTTAGTTACCAAAGGTAACAAGGTATTTTACCAATTCAAAGAGAAGATTGACGTTTTCGAAAAGTAATTGTTATTATTTTTAGAAGATATTTTATTTGAAGCAAAAAAGCTGATTATTGTTTATTTTTAAAGTCATTTTACTTTGTGATTGTTAACCAAAGTACAAGAAAAGATACTAATTAAGTTTGTTCATTTCTACGAATCTATATATTGTTAAGAAAACCTAGCTCAAAGTAATTTAAGTTAATATTATAAATGTTAAAAGACTGTTTAGAAGACTGAGTTACTAGGTACTTACAGTATTACATAATTATAGGTAATGTTAATAGAAACTGTGATTTGAATGTTGAACTGTGTGCAATTACAATGTTCTAAGATATTTGGTCTCAAACATGTTTAAAGTAACAATAAATTTTATATTTTCCAATGAAATGGTGTATTTAATCAGTACCATGTCACCCTCATCAGTCCTCTGGCAGTCAAATTCAGAAAAATTCAAATAACTCACTAAATAATTAAAAAAGTGACTGGCCCCGTCTAGAACAGTATATTGATTAGATTACCCATCTCCTCATACCAAAATCAGTTAAATTACTGTTAAAAACCATACTAATCAAAATGAGGTCAAAAGTTACCCAACTTTTGTATAATCACCCAAGTAAACATCTTGACTAACCACGAGTGTTTTATTTACTTTACCTCTTGGAGTACTTCGGGTGCTGCACCTTATTGCAGCAGTAACACGTGTAAGTAAGGCATGCGAGGTGGCCTACCTCCTCACCAGCATAAAGAGAGAAACCATTATATATGTGCAATAATTGGTAAATTCATCATTCATAAACACCACAGATCGACAGAGGACTCCAGGGACCCACGGGCCATCGACCACACGACCTTTACTAATTCATGCTCATTGAGTAATGGCGCCGGGCAATTTCACTAGTTTTCTCCTTAACCTGGCAAGCCGGGTAAGGCAGAAACCTACGTCACAATTCCTGGAAACCCCTACATGCCATACTCTTACACCATCACCCATGTGCCTCTGCTTGGGAACCAGACAAACTTATAATTACTTTATTCTCTAGAAGGGAAATTCTTCCGAGACAACCAGCCAAACCTCGTGATTAGCCAGTTTCGTGATATGAAACTATACAACGAATTCTAAAATAAGCAAACAATAAATGTGAAAAATGTAATAATGTATAAATAGTTTGACTCATGGATAAGTATAAAATGTCAATAAGACTTACATATATTCGGATGTTGTTGAGTATAACAGTGCGAAATTTCAATTTAATCAAATGTACTTTCTTAGTATTAATAGAAAAATATCTTACATATACGTATATATAGTACACAAAATCCGGAAATGTGATGAAATGATAGTCTCAAGTATTGAAATCATTCAACAAAACAAACTAGCATTATTCTATGAAGCAAAATGTCCAAGGAATAATATAAATAATTAACTTATTTTATGTATGTAATTTAGTTTATTCTTACCTTTACATTAGCTATAAATTAACTTCACCAAATTAAAGATAGTTATGTGGAATTTTTCCATTAAGCTAGCTGCATTAATTATAATTTTATGTATGTGTGCATGTGGACAGAAACATGACATAAGCCAAATTCTTAGGACTATTTGGAGACTTCCCCATAGACTAAAATTTAATTAGAACGATTTTCGTCTTATACTCAACCCTAAAACTGGTTCGGAATTTGCCACAACAACAGTCAAAAACATGTGTTCAGACTGACTTGATGTGCTTACGTGGGCAGGGGCGAAGGAGATGACATAGTAGGTGCACAGAGCCTCGTGCATGTTTACCGCTGGAATACTCACTAGTTCAGAGATTCCTTGAACTACTGGGCTACTAAGAAGGTACTAAGTGTCTTGATGGTCGACCACCCAGGTGTATGCTGCTCCCCATATACTCTATGTCTGGATGGTTGCGAATTGCACAGGTTTCTAACCGAAAGCGACTTGTGGGGTGCCTAATACTGATGTGGCCAGGGTGTAGGGCACTTGTCCTGCCCTTATTACTTACATGCACTAAGTTTGAAGCTATAAAGCCTCTCCATAGGCCAATTAACACTGGGTAAAATGTACATATTATGCTGAAATACAGAACAACTCAGAATACTCTGGTTAGTGGGACCAGCTCCCTATGTGCTGTTAAGTGGCTTGACCTGAAATGAACAGAAACACATATGATGATGTGCTGATTTTATTTGCCTAAAACATGGTCACTTGTACAAAAATGTATAGGCTGTGCTCTACCGAATGCAGTCCCAGCAGTCATAATCGTGAGGACATTTCTGATTTTCTGAAGGCCATCCTGTTGTGGAATTTAAAATGGCTTAGTGGACGTTGTGGTACATATCACTCCCATGCCTACATTCTCACTTTGTGTAGATCACCCTGGGAAGCAGTTCCTGCATATGTATTGAGTATGTTGACATCGCGACCATTCTTTTGTGGTCATGCACAAAATATGACACTGTTTACCACAATATTTATATATAGCTTGTTAATGATCACTCATTTGATATTTCGGAAAGTCACATATTTTAGTCTGGCAATGTAAGGTGTATTGTTAGACATGGATATCATCTGTAACTAAATTACAGCGAGTGTATATGAGATTTTCACGTGCACTAGGGCATTTTGTTAGACAGAGACACTCAAGGCAGCGTGAGCTCATACAGTGGACAAACAAGAACTGATTAAATTGCGCCCAGCTACAACATTTGTCTAGCGAAGTTTCGAACAGCTGGGGTGCTATGATTGGCGTTGAACTGCGAAAATCAGTACTAAGTATTCATCTGTATATGTTGGCTGTAACATCACATTTTACAAATGGATATTTTGCTTTTGCCTTGTGACATACCAGAAACATACTCATAGTCCACAATAACCCACCAACCAGTACACCCAGGGTTCTTTTGTGTTTTGTTTTAGTGCTAATTACTAAAAATGTTCAATTTATCAGTTTGTAAATGTCGTGTGGAGTTTCCTCACAACCCCACATTTAGTTCAACAACAGCATCAATCTAATTTCCACATGGCAAGGGCACCAGCCATTCAGGGTAGTGGCTATTTCAAACTGGTGTTTGTACTCCCGCCAAGAAGTCTGACCATCGTAAGGGGCGAGAGACACCGATGCCGCAGACGCTGGCTATCCTCCTAGGTTGCTGTATCGGTTACGACTTGCACTCTTCCCCACTTTTCTANTAATTTATCAGTTTGTAAATGTCGTGTGGAGTTTCCTCACAACCCCACATTTAGTTCAACAACAGCATCAATCTAATTTCCACATGGCAAGGGCACCAGCCATTCAGGGTAGTGGCTATTTCAAACTGGTGTTTGTACTCCCGCCAAGAAGTCTGACCATCGTAAGGGGCGAGATACACCGATGCCGCAGACGCTGGCTATCCTCCTAGGTTGCTGTATCGGTTACGACTTGCACTCTTCCCCACTTTTCTACTACTGGAACTCTGCTGCCAAAGACATTCTTGCCATTCCTTCTTCATTNTACTACTGGAACTCTGCTGCCAAAGACATTCTTGCCATTCCTTCTTCATTTCACTCACTTTGTTCTCGACGCTGTCCATCCTTCCAATGACACTGCCCACTACTTCAGTTACACTGTCCACTTTTGCATTTACACTGTCAATTTTCTTGTCAACAGAGTCAACTATTTACTTTACTAACTCTTATGCTTTCTATTTTCCTGTCAACATTTGCACTTACTGGGTCTATTTTCCTATGTACGTGATATATATTTTCGTGTTTGCATTTTCATTTACAGCGTCTATTTTCCTGTCAACATTGTCTAATTCATTATCTACTAATTCACTGACATTAGTTATCTGTCTATTTGCATTCTCGTTTACCTTTTCTATTACACTTACTTTCACATTATACTTTTTGTTATCAAGGCTATTAACTCTTAGGCTCACTTGGTTTCTTATTCACTCAATTAATGCTCACAGTGCTCTCAGACACATTTCTATTTTTTTTTTCACTGCGATAATTGTTCAAAATAGTCGTAATATTTCGGCCTAAAACTATTAAAATTAATTCATTTGTTTAATTATTACTAATTCCTAGACTACCTAACTTAATATACAATTAAATGTCTTCATCCCACTTCTGACACAAATATTACAATTTGTCAGAGGGGCGCATCCGAGTTTGTGAGGGACAGAGCTCTTAGTAACAATAAAAGAGTTATATTTGATTTTTAGTTTATTTGTGCAGCTATTATTTACAACATTAAATAGTCTATCTCCACTATTACTGTTTTTGTTTATCAGTTAGTTAAATATTTAATGTCTACCTCAACTCTAGTTAGAGTCCTACTCAGTGTCTCTGTTTGGATATAGTCAATAAACTCACACTCATCATTAACATATGCCTAGTCTGTCTCTTGCCGCCATCACTGGAAATGTCTTGTACGCATGCATCTAGTTCAATAGTCCTGTCTACAGTAGCACTCTTCACTGCACTGATGCTCGCAGTCGCAGATTTTACTTCTACTGGACACTGCCATTGCCAGTCGTTTATCTTCTGGCTTGTCGTCCATCGCTAAAGTCGCACTATCACCCAGACTCCTTACTCTCATAAACTCTCGGCTTGGAGGCCTATTGCGCTTATATAATATCAGTTACCAGATCTCCAAAGTTCCCACACCCCGAGTCACACTGAGAGGGTATTAAACCAGAATATCCCTTCAGGTAAACTCAGCAATTCAATCTGCTGAAGGATGGACATGTGCAAGCCTCCATAGGATTATCGTAACTTAAAGCATAAGCGCTCGCCTGTCGTTCAAACATTGCTTCATGACTCACATTCCCACTATCATATCACTACTCTGTCCTCCACAAACTCTGCCGGAGGTTGAGAGGTGCTTCTCCCAGGCTGAGAGACGTTATGTATTTAAATTTTCCAAACAAGATGCTAAAAATTATTGTCCATTGGTGAATTGCCCGGGAGTCGCTGACCGCACGTACGACTGTGATAGATGTCCACTCCATACTAAAAGGCTGCCAGGGCCTTTCCGGCTACTAGCCAGGAAGATGACAGACGTGTGGAAAATGTATCACAAAACAAATTTATATTGGCAATCTTTATAACAGTGTTCCTGCCATTCTACTACAGGGGCGAAAGAGGGGAACACTCCCTTAACTAGGTTGAGTTGTAAACGTTCCGTAACAAAATATACATAATGATTAATTCCTAAAATTATGAGAAATGTGTCACAACACAATTTCGTGCAGTCAAATTTGCTGTGGCTATTTACCTTTTGACTGTCTGTCCCAGTCCGTAAACAATGTTGTGGTTGCATATGCTAACAAAAGCCCTCTTAAATATTTATTAAACTAATTGCCAAACACTTTGTTAACACAAATGCCTCTCGTCAAGTAGCGTCACTAGGGTCTTGACTTATGGTGGCGTGGGTGAAGCCCATGTCAAGAAGGAAGTCATTTAACTTAGCTCTTGACGTAACTTTAAATTACATTCCAAACACAATGGGTGGCCTTGTAGCATGCACTAGGATAAAGTGGATTAATGAAGACTTTCCTTTTTAGGGAGCACTGGCACATGCTGCACTGAGGTAGCACACAATGGCATCGCTGGTCGAACGTGCTGGGTCAGGGGCACTACGATGCCTGATGTTGCCTTCATTCATGCTATGCTCTGATGGCGTAGTGTTGCACTGGAGCACGCGTATCGGTCGGTTGGGATCCGTACCACAGTGAAGTCCTGGTGTCACCCTCATGGTCTGATCAAAGTGGGGCTGTCAACTGACTCGCACAGAATGGGCGATGCAGGTGCCTTCCTAAATTCCTGACCAGGTACTTCTGCTGATGGCCACACCCGATGTTCTTGTCGTCAGCATGGTGCTCAGCCAGGACTACTGGTGTTGTGTATAGCACAACAAATGGCAGCAGATTTCCTTGAGATTGGGCTCCCATCAACTGCCCCCTCCCTCCCAACCAGAATGATTATTCTTACACTGTGCCGACATCCACTGGGTTACTACACTGTCAGGCACAGCATGATGGAATGGACAGCTGGACCTTCCAAGGTCGCAGATTGTAGCATCCCAGTTAAGGCTGCTCCGCTATTGCAGTGGTATGAAGCACCTGTGGGTGCGTGTGATGGGCATGCTTGTGTAATGTAGCACTATGGGATGTACAGCCCCTTCAGACTATGTACGGTGCCCTCATGACGTGACAGGTAGCTTGGAGCAGTGTGATTTTGTGTCACTCTTATCGCCACTCTCGTCGTTGATGCTGGTACTGGTGGTGTGGGGGAACCGCTTTGGCCACAGATGTCGAGAGGGTTCACAGGCATCCCTACGGTGGTGTTCCCCCTCAGACATCTGACTGGCTGCTCCCACAGTGAGTCCTCTGTGGTGTTCTCTGGGTGCTCAGCAGTCAATGTAACGAGCGGAAAGTGACCCTGATCTGGCATGCAGCCTCCAGGTGTCTGCTCGTCTGTACATGGTGCGGCAGGGTCTTCTTGAAGAGATGTCACAGCACAGGTTGCCTCGACGTAGGGCATGGTGATGCTTGCCTGTGGTGGTGTGGTAGCATCTGCTGCTGGTTGTTAGTCCTCTGTGGTGTTCTCTGGGTGCTCAGCAGTCAATGTAACGAGCGGAAAGTGACCCTGATCTGGCATGCAGCCTCCAGGTGTCTGCTCGTCTGTACATGGTGCGGCAGGGTCTTCTTGAAGAGATGTCACAGCACAGGTTGCCTCGACGTAGGGCATGGTGATGCTTGCCTGTGGTGGTGTGGTAGCATCTGCTGCTGGTTGTTAGTCCTCTGTGGTGTTCTCTGGGTGCTCAGCAGTCAATGTAACGAGCGGAAAGTGACCCTGATCTGGCATGCAGCCTCCAGGTGTCTGCTCGTCTGTACATGGTGCGGCAGGGTCTTCTTGAAGAGATGTCACAGNCATGGCAATCAGATGAGTCCGTCGCTTGAGTAGACAAATTATTTTGCATTTGTTGTGGTTGTTTGACATCAGTGGAATCACCGGGCGTTTCCTGATGTGCTGCTCAATAGATATTGTCCCTGTGCACACATATGGTACAGTGGCAGTTGAGCTTGACAAGGTAGGTGGTTGTCCCTAAGGCTTGTGTTAGCACACATGGGCTGCTCCATTTCTACCGAGGCCAGCATAGATATTTTTCGTGCTGAGGACATTAGGTGTTCCCTGAAAAATACCCTCTGTCCTAGCCTTAGCTGCTTCGTTGGTCCTACCATGAGAGGTACCCATTTGGCTTGTTGTGCACAGGCTCCTTCCAGCTACTGCAACCTTCACTTTGGCAGACAGCGCTGCTAGGCTAATCTTCTCCCTTATTAGCTGGCAGTTATACTCGCCAGGTAGTGCTAGCTTGTGCCTCTGTACGATGGCAGTAGCTGACAAGCCTTTTGCCTCCTTGGTATGGTGGCAGAACACGACAATTTCATTGGGCAGCTGTTCAGCCCAGGACATGTGATATTTCCCCACGTGGAGGTTCAGTGGTATCATGAGATCTTGGTTCCTGTGCTCCATGGGGTTGGCACAGAGAAAATAAATTTCTGCCATGTTCTGCATAACTCCGCACTTGGTGCAAAGGTCACGCCATTTTCGTCCAACGAATTGCGTACCATTGTCCACCAATAGCATACTGGGGTATCCCCATCATGGAAAAAGCTTGTTCTCCAAAACATGTGCGATATACTTTGTGTACACACTGGGTAAAATGTATGCTTCGGTCCAACAGGAGAAGACATCTTTGAAGACCATCAAGAATAATTGCCCAGTTGATGTTCTGGGGTAGGGGCTATGAGGTCGAGGGCTACAATATCGAATGCCACCATTGGTGTTTTGGGTTGCTGCTGCTGTTGGCTGTCGGCTTATCGAACCTTAAAGTGGTTACATAGTAAGCACTCTTGTTTATTAATGTGGTCGAAGTGAACCAGGTCTGGTTGAGTTTAGAATTGCCCAGCCCATAACCCAATGTAGAGATTGTGATGTGGGTCGTTCGGTAGATGGCTCAGGGAGACCTGGAATCCTCCATCAGTTTGAATATAATTTTGTTATGTACTTACTGTTACACCATTTACACCTTATGACGAGACTTTAGGCCGTCTCGTACAACTGAAATATTCTACAAAATTGTGGGTGGTACTACAAAGGGTATAATGCCCAATGCGTCCCAGAGGACGATGAATCAACACACATTGAATTTTGTAAAGTGATTTACTAACTGTGAATAATTACATGTGAATAATGAAAGAAAACAGACCTAGCACTTACAGCCTGCAAGTGACCTTAGCATGAAAATGAGCATGGTGTTATGCGGATACGCAGTAGCATTAAGCTCTCTGGTGAGAGTGTGGGTGGTTCTTCCCTCCGTACAGAAAAAAAGAAAACAAATGTTCCCAGTAATTAAGTAACTATAGCAATTAAGTAATAACATCTTAAATGATCGTACCAAAGGGTATCGTAGATTGGGCGCCCAATGCCGCCATTCTGGCTTGAGTGCTGAGGCGAACTGGTGGAGTGACATCAGCTTCCATCACAAGTGACGAGAACCAGCGTCAACCGCCGAATAGAATAACATGACATGAATACTATGTAACATTATAGTAATAGTAAAAAATTGTATAAATTAAATGAAAACCATTGATGATACCCCCATTGATTAACAAATGTCTGGTAAGGTTGATGTTGTGAAGTTGACGGGGAGTGTCACTGCGCTAAATTACATGTTACAAGGATGGAGGCCTTTAGAGGCAATCTCCCTTTATGAAACCATAATTGCTCTTTTATAACTAAAGATTAAATACACTAAAATCCTTTCTCATCAAAAGTGTCTGTATTTCATTTCATGTGATGGGTTAGAATTTTATTGGCTATGGTGTTGCCAGGTGGCTATATCCTGAAGGGATGGACGAGTCCACCTGGGCAAAGGGATGTGGGTTGCCATGCTCATATGCTCTTAATACAAAAAAACACACCCCTGACTGCAGCTGTGAAAGAGGTGACATTGTTTGATGTGTTTGGATAAATGCTGTGCACTGCTGGTGACACTTTGGGGGACGTAACACTTCAGCTTCGGCCTACAGGCCAGTTTACGACACCCAGTGGTTCTTTACTACGTATGTCGCGGCAAGAGCTGCTATGACGTAACAACCAATGACCTGTGAGCCCAACGGCTGTGGCTTTGTGGTAAACACAGTTGCGGAGAGCCTAATAATTTATTAAAAGAGTTACCTCTTGTAACAAATAGTAGGACGGTCTCTTGAGTCACGTAATACCTGTTGGCAAGAAGGTGCAAGTTCCGTCCTTGTCAAACCGCACTATGCACTCTTGGTCAGATGTGGTTGGAGTGGCACAGTGTAGCTGATGCAGTTGATGTGACTGCTGCGGTCAGAGTGGGCAGAAGGAGCTTGTGGACCCGTGGTTCACGTCAAATGGCCTCTCCTCTGGTGACAACTTGACCACACAATTCCCCATGTCTCCCATCATGCCATCAGGTGCAACAGGCGGTGGGTGGCTTCAGTTTGCAGGGTGACCTCAGTGCATAAGGCCCGCATTTCTTGGAGCTGACTCTGGATGCTGCTGGGGGGTCAAGGTGCTGACCACGGCGAGACTGACGTCCCATGACATGTATGTGTACATGGGGGTTATCCCCACTACATGTGATGCATGCTGGGCAGATCAGGCTGAGTGGCTTCTCGGAGCGGCAGAGAGAGGTGGTGGACACCTCTTCCCCCGACTCCTTTTGGCTATTGCTGTTGCGATGTGGATGTCGGCATGATGTGGTTGTTGACGAGTGGGAAGGAGAGAGTTTCGGTAAAGGGCTGTGAAACCCCCGTTACACTCCCCCTATTGCTTTGGACGACGTCCTCCGGTGTGAAGTCCCCCGCTGGTGGTCCTGCTGAGGGTTCCGCGGCGGAGCCATCAAAAGAACTGTCCTGTGGGGAACTCTTTCCCACAGGTGTGTCTGGTGGCTCACCATCTACAGCATCCCTGTTGACCAGTGCAGTGACGCAGGGCGTTATGATGCTGCGGAGTGACCGTTCCGGGCCTGCAGTAATGCATGCAGTGTTGATTATTGTGCTTTGCAGCTGTGATCCTCCCTCAGGTACTTATTCCTCCTCCACGTCCTTTGTGGGCGTCGAGATGCCAGGTGTTGTGGCACAGAAGAGGCGCCGAAGAATTTTTCCATGGCTGCCGGGACTTCCTATCCTTATTCTGGATGCCCCACCTTCTGGTTCGCTCACGCCCTCTGTCTGGCCATGTGGCAAATTCTCCGGGTAACATTAGATCTTGACCCTGCAGGTTCGCTACCAGAGTATGCCCAGTTACGAGGTTCACCCGTCATCTTATTGTTAACAAGGCAGGTAAATCTTCGGCACAGATGGTGTGGTCCTTCACCACTCTCAGGCATAACTGGGTCTTGAGGTCCTAATTTCTTCTCTCGGTGGGGTTTGAAATTGGGTGGTATGTCGGTGTTGTATTGTGGCTTACCCTTCACCGAGTGCACAACTCATGCCAGTACAACCCAGTGAACTGGGTAACATTGTCGGCGAGCAGTGTTTTCGGGTACCTCAGTGGGGGTAGGACTAAGTTTCCAGTTCCCGTGCAATGGTTTGTGCCTGTACACTGGAGACTGGGCAGGTTTTGGTTCGTCTAGAAAACCCATCACTCACGACCAGGATGAAACCCCCTTCTCTGTGGAAGTGCGGTGGTAGGAGCCCATCAGATCTAAGGACACTGTCTCGAATGGTTCCTTTGGCACCCTGGGTTGCTGTTGGTTCACCCCGTCTGCTCTCCTGCTTTTGAATTAGTTGCAGGGGACATACTCCTTTACGTACCTGCGTGCATCCCTGCTTGTTCCAGGCCAGTGGAAATGCTAGTGAAGGTTCCTGGCCATCTGGGTTGCCCCACAATGGCCAAAAAATGGCTACTATGGGCATGCCTTAGCACGTGTTCACGTACTTATTTTGGCACATAGGGGCACCAGTTCCACCAGGATGCATTCTGATGACAGGTCTTGATGTGTGTGTCCTGGATGCGCCACCACTCATCATTTCCTTTTATGATTTCCACCTTCTTGTCCCGTGTCTGTGCACTCTGATGTTGGGTATTGATGACCAAGGCCTTGAGTTCAACGAGCCTGGGTTTTGTGTTCGGTGTGGTCTCTAAGGCGTTGCAAGTTACCTGCTCGTTGCCTGTTGTCGTTTGCTGTAACACAAATTTTTGTGGAGTGGGTGAGGCTGTGGGTTTGTTATATTGACGTGTCGGTGTTGCATGCTGCTGTTTTGGCCGGAAGCAGTGAGCATCCGGCACGCTTACCCCGCTGACTAGTTTCCCGCTGGTGGTTTCCTGCCATTGTTTACTTACTTCCTCCAATTACTTTCTGCGGGTAGGGCATTCACTATGCCAGTGGAATTGTTGGTCTGGACAATGCCTGCGTTGAAAAGGGGGGCGTTCCCTTCTAATTGCTCCTGTCTGCATTGCTGCTTCGACTGATGAGTTTGGGCCAGCAGTTACATGTGTAGCAATTCGGCTACTCCTCGTGTCCTTGTGAGTTGTTCGGCTCACCCCTTTCATGCTGTGTCCATCTGATGATGGTACATTCCCGTTTCCTCTATTGTGGTCACTGGGCCATAGTTGGTATGGCCCATCCCATTCATTGTGGTGCAATGTCTTTTCGTTATTGGCCTGATCTAGCGAAGCTATGAATATAATGAACTGATCCACACTGCCATGTATAAGTTGTGCCAGGGCCAATTTGAATTTGGCTTTTACTGTTGAAGATATTACTTCCAAAATTTCTGTGTCTCGCATCTGTGGGTGAAAATGTCTGATCATATAGACTTTACGGGTGGCAAATGAAGTAAGTGGTTCAAAATCACCCTGTGCTGTTAAAGCAACACAACTTTGAGTCTGTAATAATGAGAAAGTGCTGTTANAGTAAGTGGTTCAAAATCACCCTGTGCTGTTAAAGCAACACAACTTTGAGTCTGTAATAATGAGAAAGTGCTGTTAAAGTGCCTTAGTAGTCAATGGAACCACCACCATGTGTGTGCCTTGCCTGACAATTGGCCTCCTATGAGGCTAGGCCACTCTGATTCACTAGCACCGTACCTGCCCAATCGTCCTGAGCAGTCACTCAGGAACGCATGCGGGTCCTTGTTGGTGTTTCCTGCGAAGGTAGGCAGTGACTGGAATCGGGCTGGTGTGGTGCCTGTCACTGTTGTTGGTGCTACGGCGATCCGGGTTCGATCCCCGGCGGGTTCACTCCCGTATTTCGCATGTNGGCTGGTGTGGTGCCTGTCACTGTTGTTGGTGCTACGGCGATCCGGGTTCGATCCCCGGCGGGTTCACTCCCGTATTTCGCATGTGGGAATCGTGCTGGACGATGCTGCTTGCCGGTGGGTTTTCTCTGGGTACTCCCGTTTCCCCCGCCCTTGCATTCCAGCGCCGCTCCATTCTAGGGTATAATTTCTGTCATGTCCAGGGATGACGGTCACCTACGGGTCCCAGCTGGAAAGACCGTCACTTCGGAGGGTGTTGCCTTGCCCTGGGTGCACTCCCCATACGCCATTATTATTATTATTATTATTATTATTGTTGGTGTTGCAACTGCTGGTATTGATGTCCTGGCCACCTGGTTGGGCAGAGGCCACACAAAGCCAAGGATGGTGTGTGGTATCAATGGGTTTTCCCATGGTGCTGCTGCTCCATCCATGCCTGTTGAATGTGCTAGCAGGCTGTGTTGATGGCTGTTATTTTCACTTTCCTCAGTGATGGGGCATAGGCACTGTCACTCACAGTACATTAGTGCACTGCTCACACCCGAAATATCCCAGGATGTTGTTTACCAGGTCCCGTTTGGTTGATAAGGCTGTTTGCTTACATTTGTCGCACAGAATTCGGCTGTGGTATTGCCCCATATCCAAGTACTACACATAAGATTTGTTTCTCGTAGTGTTGGTTGCAAAAATTAGTTAATAGTGAATTTTTTCAAAAATAGTTCTGCTTACTGTGCTTTTTCTAAACATTGTTCTGGTTGCTGTGAATTTTCCAAAAATTGTTCTTATTTATGTACAAGTGGACACTGGCATGCACGTCTGTTCACGAGACCGACGTTACCTCGGACCGCACGAGGTACTGCTCCAGGCATTCTCGATTCGTTCTGAATTATTCCTTTTTATGTCTTCCGCGAGTCACCTCGCATTTGTTATATCCTGGCATGGACATTTACAATCCCAGAATTGGTTCAGTTCTGTTAATGGATGCACGAACTTCAGGCATCTATTTCGTAATTTCCCTTTGCTATTGCATCCACTTAATTTATAAGCACTCAGCTCCATTTTGGCAATATGGTTCAGCGCGATTGTCAAGGTGACGTGTTGTTTACACCGTGGTTGCCTGCCCGATTCTCTGCACGGCAACTATGTTGGGGG
>NQII01002974.1:274160-306910 GCA_002778355.1 Clitarchus hookeri
ATGTTGGGGGGGGGAGTGTCCCATTACCTCAGAGAGGGGGTGGGCGGTGTCCGCTACACTTGCGTGCGCCCAGGCGTAGTGTCACTGCGACCCCCTGCTTAGGAATGTGGGTGGGTATGGTGTTCGCTACCTGCCCAGCAATGGCGGCACTGGAGGATGACTGCTTTCTTTTGTACATAAAAATGGCAGTTTGCCACGAAACTGAATTTTTACTTTTTGGTACAAAAATTTTTGTTTGAATAAAATTTGCAGCTGAGGCATAATACAATAAAACCCACCCCTGATATAGCTTTGAATGTGATGAAGTTGCATGATGTGTTAAGAAAAATGCTGCATACTAGGGTAGCAATTTTGAGCACTTAGCACTTCAACTTCAGCCAACAGGCCAGTTGATGCCAATTGTTGGTGCGTTACATCGTATGTCACGGCGCGAGCTGCTACGATGTAACAATCATCGGCGCGTAAGCCAAACGGCTGTGGCTTTGGGGTAAATTACATTTTGGATTGCCTACTAATTTATTAAAAGAGTTACCTCTTGTAATAAACAAAGTAGGATGACCTCTTTAATCACATAGTACCTGTTGGCAAGAAGATGCAAGTTCCATTCTTGTCAACCTGTACTAAGCCCTCTTGGCCTGATGATGTTGGTACGACTCGGTGCAGCTGGCGCAGTTGATGTAACTGTGGCAGTCAGAGTGGGCACCGGGAACTCGTGGATTCGTGGTTCACTTCACATAGTCGCCAGACGACGTCCGCATTACTATCCCCGACTGCTCAGATAACGTTAATGCCAGTGAAATAAACAGCAAGACTCGCCATGTTGCAGCAAGTAAACAAATTTGAGCTCCTAGACGAAGTTATTGCAACTAATATCACTAGTAACAGCAGAATGCTTTCCACCACAACAAAGCTCCTCAATACCGATGCAGTTCCTTCGAAACACCTATAAGGTATGCATGGTGGTTTGTTCAAATAGTTTAAACAACATGATGCTTGGAATTGCCAATACTCCCGTATTTGTTATTAGTAGGGAAGAATGTGTTCAAAAATTTTGATGGGTATAGTACAGCGACTGAACAAGGGAGGAATATTCATTCTCTTGACCGAAACTCCTATGTTACATAACTCCCTCTTTATATAAGATCCTTTCGGTCTTTCGTCTCCCCTAAGGATGACATAGGAACTGCTATATATTTACGGGATACGCATGCTGGTTAGGCTTTCAACATTACTTATCTTGACAGTTTCCACGGTTTTGAAGCGGTAGTGATTCAGTAGACTCTATGTTGCTTCATATAACTATCATCTCAGTCTATACCCATCCTAAATTTCGGTGTTCAGAGCACGATTGGGCCTCTTTCTTTTCCCAATTTCCACAACCTGTACTTGTGGGTGGCGATTTCAAATGTCACCATCATATATGAGGTAATGCCTTCGAGGTCTCCAATTTGCGGAAATTTTAGCTACATCGTCTTGGCGTGAACCACACGCCCACGAGCTCCTTGTGCCCACTCTGACCGCCACAGTCACATCAACTGCACCAGCCCCACCGCGCCGCACCAACCACATCAGACCATGAGTGCGTAGTGCAGGCTGACAAGAACGTAAGTTGCACCTTCTTGCCAACAGGTACTGCATGATTTAAGAGACTGTCCTACTTTATTTATTACAAGAGGAAACTCTTTTAATAAATTAGTAGGCGATTCGAAACAGTGTTTACCCCAAAGTCACAGCCGTTGGGTGCACAGGCCATTGGTCGTTACGTCGTATAGGCTCGCGCCGCGACATGCGATGTAACTAACCACCAGGTGATGTCAACTGGCCTGTATGCCGAAGCTGAAGTGCTAGGTGTCCCAAAGTGCGACCAATAGTGCGCAGCATTTTTCTATACCTAGCACACAACTTCATCTCATTCAAACCTACAGTCAGGGGTGGGTTTTATTGTATTAAGACAATCGAGCATGGTAACCCNCATATATGAGGTAATGCCTTCGAGGTCTCCAATTTGCGGAAATTTTAGCTACATCGTCTTGGCGTGAACCACACGCCCACGAGCTCCTTGTGCCCACTCTGACCGCCACAGTCACATCAACTGCACCAGCCCCACCGCGCCGCACCAACCACATCAGACCATGAGTGCGTAGTGCAGGCTGACAAGAACGTAAGTTGCACCTTCTTGCCAACAGGTACTGCATGATTTAAGAGACTGTCCTACTTTATTTATTACAAGAGGAAACTCTTTTAATAAATTAGTAGGCGATTCGAAACAGTGTTTACCCCAAAGTCACAGCTGTTGGGTGCACAGGCCATTGGTCGTTACGTCGTATAGGCTCGCGCCGCGACATGCGATGTGACTAACCACCAGGTGATGTCAACTGGCCTGTATACCGAAGCTGAAGTGCTAGGTGTCCCAAAGTGCGACCAATAGTGCACAGCATTTTTCTATACCTAACACACAACTTCATCTCATTCAAACCTACAGTCAGGGGTGGGTTTTATTGTATTAAGACAATCGAGCATGGTAACCCACGCCCCTTTACCCAGGTGGACTCGTCCATCCCTTCAGCAGNCACGCCCCTTTACCCAGGTGGACTCGTCCATCCCTTCAGCAGACAGCCACCTGGCAACACTGTAGCCAGGGAAATACAAACACTTCACAGGAAATGTAATACAGAAACTTTCCACAATAAAACATAATAGTGTATTGAATGTCTAGTTATAAGAGAGTAATATTGATTTCATAAAGGGAGATTGCCTATAAAGGCCTCCATCACAGTTACATTTCATTTAGTGCGGTGAAACTCCCTGTCAACCTTTCGGCGTTCGACATCGATTCTCACCACTTGTAACAGAAGCTGGTGCTACTCCTTCAGTTCGCTTCAGCACACGAGCCTGACTTGCAGCGTGGTCGTTTGCTCCACAAGCCCTTCGGCACTATTATTTAGGCTGATATCACTTCATTGCAATAGTAACTTAATTAAGTGGAACATTTGATTAATTTTATTTCTTTTAAGTACAGAAGGGGTTACCACCTGCACTCTCACCAGATAGCTTAACACTACCGCGTATCTGCATAACCACCACACTGACTTAGGTCATTTTCATGCTGAGGTCACCAGCAGGCCTTAAGTCCTTGGTCTGTTTCTTTTAATATTCACATATCCACTTCTTGAACATGTAATAAATTATGTGAGTAAACAGCTTTACAAAATTCAGTGAGTGTTGATTCATTGTCCTCCGGACACATAGGGCGCTACACCCCTAGTAGTACCACCCACAATTTTCTAAGATATTTCAGGCATACGAGATGTCCTGCAGTCTCGTCATAAGGTCAACGCAAAAGTAGTGTAATATTAAGTGCATGACAATTTCATCATCAAACTGACAGAGGCTTCCAGGCTCTCCTGGGCTGTCGACCGAACGACCCACATAAATAACTCTCCACTTAGTTATGGCACCAGGCAATTCTGCATTAAACAGCCATAAGTAACCTCTTTCACGTCAGGATACTACAATCTTTGTCCCGATTTTGAAACCAGGTAAATCTCCTCTATCAGCTCAATCTTACTGTCCGATTGCACTGCGTTCTTGTTTGGCGAAACTTTTTGAGAGGTTGGTCAAACTTAGGCTTACTTGGTGGTTAGAATATTATAGTTTACTTCGTCCAGAACAACTTGGTTTTCGTTCTGGTATTAGTACCCTGAATGCTGTTGCTGTATTTTTTTCAAGTATTCTGGATGCGTACACTCCGGAACGCATTAGGTACAGTGTTTTTAGACTTGGAATCGGCTTTTGATAATGTCAATCTTAAACTCCTTTATTATAAAAGATCTAAACTTGGTTTATCATATACAGTATTACCCCTACTTACGCTACCCCGTTTTACGCGAATTCGGAGATACGAGGTTTTCCTTTTTGAGCACCGCACGCCTCGGCTCTCCCACCCCTCCCAGTCAGTGTTTGATTTACTGCAAGTTCGAACGTGTTTCGCATGGAATTGTTTTATGTACGCAGTGCGTTTTATTGTTAACTCTAATTATGTCATCCAAAAGAACAAAAAATTAGTCATTTGAATCAAACAAGAAAAGAAAATCACTATCTTTGGAGTGTAAACTGAATATTATCAAAGACTTTGAAGCAAAAATTAAAATTTGTGAATTGGCAAAGAAATTTGACCTACCGGAATCAACAGTCCGAACGATTATAAAAGGTAAAGAAAAAGTTGTGGAAGCTGTGAAAGATTCTCAATCTTTGAATTCAAGCGTCATTCGTAAATGTCATGGTATTATCGCTCAGAAGGGAAACATTGTTAAAATTATGGTGTGATAATCAAGTATGAGGGAAAAATTGTCCTGTTGATCAAAACACGTTTGTGCTCTCAAGCTAAGCAGATTTTTGAGAGACTAAGAGAAGAAGCTGGGGAGGCGGCAAAATATGAAATGTTTAAAGCTAGTAACAGCTGGTTCTGCCGATTCAAAATTCGTTGTAATTGGCATCGCATCGCAGAGAGAGGAGAGGCAGCAAGCGCTGATAAAGAAGCTGCATCTTTCTATCCAGAAAAACTCAAGACAATCATAGAAGAAGGTGGCTACACTAGCCAAACCCCATTCAACGTAGACAAAACCGGTCTTTTTGGAAGAAAATGCCTAAAATAACTTTTATCGCGCGTGAAGAGAAAACCTTTCCAGGGTGCTAAAGCCACCAAAGATCGATTGACAGTTATGGTTGGTGCGAATGCAGCTGGTGATTGTAAATTGAAACCTTTCTTAGTTTATCGCTNGCTGCATCTTTCTATCCAGAAAAACTCAAGACAATCATAGAAGAAGGTGGCTACACTAGCCAAACCCCATTCAACATAGACAAAACCGGTCTTTTTGGAAGAAAATGCCTAAAATAACTTTTATCGCGCGTGAAGAGAAAACCTTTCCAGGGTGCTAAAGCCACGAAAGATCGATTGACAGTTATGGTTGGTGCGAATGCAGCTGGTGATTGTAAATTGAAACCTTTCTTAGTTTATCGCTCAGAAAATCCAAGAGCCTTAAAAAATTAATCTAAAGCTGGTTTGCCCGTCATTTCGAAGTCTAGTGCGAAAGCTTGGGTGACAGGTTCTCTTTTTGAAGACTGGTTTGGCCATCATTTTATTCCTGAAGTCGAACGTTATTGCCAATTAAAAGAAATCCCATTTAAAGTGATGCTAATAATTGACAATGCAGCAGGTCACCCTCTTGCTACTCTAATTAATTTTGACACATGGGTGAAAGTTATATTTTAGCCACCAAACACCACCAGCTTGCTTCAACCGACGGATCAGGGAGTCATTAAAACAATTAAAGCTTACTCCACAAGACGATCGTTTGCGCATCTACATGAAGCTTTGCGACAAGACAACGAGCTTTCTGTCAAAGACTTTTGGAATCAATTCAGTTTTAGATGCTGTTAGAATTGTTGGACNAGCTTTCTGTCAAAGACTTTTGGAATCAATTCAGTTTTAGATGCTGTTAGAATTGTTGGACAATCTTGGAATGAGGGTTCATAAACAACTTTGAATGGCATCTGGAAAAAAACTGTGTCCATTCTTTTTCACCACCGAAACCCAAGGAGACTCAGCGCCAGATCTTGAACAAATCGATAGTGTAATTGAAGAAGTGGTCGATATTGCCAAACAATTAAATTTAGAGGTGGATGGTGCTGACTTTCAAGAATTACTGGATTCACACCATCAAGAGCTGACAATTGACGAGCTTATAGAAATGCTTGAGCATGAGCAAAACATTGAANATTACTGGATTCACACCATCAAGAGCTGACAATTGACGAGCTTATAGAAATGCTTGAGCATGAGCAAAACATTGAACAAACTGATTCGTTAGACCAAGTTGAATAGGAAAATCAAATGACGATTGTAAACTTAATGGAAGGCCTCAGTTCAATTGAAAATGGGTTACAAATAAAAAAAATAAATAGACTCCAACGAAGAGCGCATTTCTACTACAAAACGGGGAATAAAAAAGTTATTGGCATGCTACGAGGAAATTTGGCGTGAAAAGGAGAAAAATTTAACTTGTCAGGCGACAATGTTAGAATATATGAAACCTTCTACGTCAAAATAACTTCGGTTTACGGTTTTTTTTTTCATAACAATGTAAATTGTTTTATTATCTAACATTTTATTAAACATTATTCTTCCGAATTATTGTTTTATTTAGACCCTGGTCCCAATTAAACATAATTTATATGTATTTATATGCAAAATTGAACCCCAACTTATGCGAATTCGACTTACACGGTTATCGCTTGGTCCCACCTATCGCATAAGTCCGGGGTATTACCTTACCCCCATACATCATATACGTTCTTTGTTTAGCATCCATCGTTATATGCCTAGAGTTCCTGATGGGGTAGATTTTGTTCGTCAGGTGTCTAATGGTTTGTGTAGAAAAAATCGGATGATAAATGATAAACTGGAGTGAAGTATAACAGATGTATTTGGATATAAAAAGACATCACTAGAACAGACCGACATGCTATGAGAGTGCCATCATAGACTAGACTAAACGACAGCATGGCCTTGGACAATAACACCGACTCCCTGTATAGCCAGGATTAACAATAAATATAGCAGAGGCTAATATTCAACACTCCCCCTTAATCCAGGGATTCATACATACTTAACCATAAGTACAAAGGAAAAGACAATGCAAAAGAAAAAAAAAACTTAACACATATTAATGCCCTTAACACAAAAATCATGCTTAACAGGAGGTAGGGCTTTAGTTAGAATATCCGCAATCATTCTATCAGAAGGCAGATATTCAACATTCAAATGATTTGCGTCAACATTCTCTCAAATATAATGGTATTTCACATCAATATGTCTCGTCCTGTTGTGAGACATGGGGTTATACACTAGTTTCTGAGCACTTTGGTTGTCACTGTATAACAAAACAGGTTTGTCAACACCTACTATTTAATTTAGTAGACCTTTAAGGAACTTGGCACCTTTAACAGCATGGCTCATAGCAATATACTCTGCCTTAGTGCTACTGAGAGCAACACACCCTTGCTTCTTTGCTTCCCATGACACGGGACCATTCGCCAGTTTAAAAATACAACCACTATATGACCTTCGATCAACAGGGTTGTGTGCCCAATCGGTGTCAGCATACCCAATGATGTCCTTGTCATCTTTGGTAAAACATAAACCTAGGTTTATGGCACCCTTTAAGTATCTCAGTACCCTTTTGGCAGCCTTCCAATGCTCCATCCGGTCCCTTGTATTGAACTGACTTAAATAACTAGCCACATAAGCTATATCAGGCCTGTTAGTAACTGCCAAATACATTAAGCAACCAATAAGTGATTGATATGGAACACTAGGAAGTTCCCCTTCACTATCCACATCACTGAACTTACACTTATACTCTAATGGAGTGCTCACAATCTTGGCATCTTCCATTTCAAACCTTTTTAATATTTCTGCAATAAATTGAGACTGATTAACTTTTAATCCATTTTCACTTCTCTCGAAATTCATTCCCAGACAATATTTTATTTCACCCAAGTCCTTGATACTAAATTTACTGTTTAGATTTTCCTTGAGGTTACATTTTTCCATATTATTGTTGGAAAAAACTATGAAATCAACAACATACCAAGCTATAATTGTAACAGATCTTCCATTACCCTTGTAAAATACACATGCATCAAACTTTGACTTGATAAAATCAAGTTTTAACAATACTTCTTCAACCTTTTTATACCAAACTCTGGCCGACTGTTTAAGACCATCAATAGCTTTCTTTAATAAACAAACTTTATTTTTGCTATTTCTGTCAATGAAACCCTCAGGTTGATTCATATAAACTGTTTCATTGAGTTCACCATGCAAAAATGCCGTATCAACATCTATATGTTCGATACTCAGACCTAGATTCACTGAAAGAGCTAGCAGCAGTCTCAGAGAATCTCTGGAGATAACAGGAGAATAGGTCTCCAGAAAATCAACTGCATATTGCTGTGTAAATCCTTTCGCCACAAGACTGGCTTTATCATTTTTAAAGCCTTGTGCTGGTTTGATTTTGTAAACCCATCTACATTCTACAATATTACAATTATTTGGTTTATCCACCAAAACCCAAATATTATTCTTTATCATAGCACTATATTCACTTTGCATAGCACACTTCCACTCAACACTTTCACTGCACCGCATAGCTTCAACATATGAAGGTGGCTCACTGACACACAAATAAGAAACATGATCAGGATATATCTTCGGTTTGCGCTGTCGCTCTGGATACCTTCGTTGAAAGTTGTCCTGGAGTCCTCTCTCAGCATTATCTGGCGTATGAACAACCTCTCCGTTGTTATCCTCAATTTTGTCCAAGGAGTCGCCCACTCTGCTGTCAGCTGGGGGAAGGTCCTCAAATCCATAGAAGTCCGAGGACTCAGATGAGGGCAAGGACTCATCACCCACTATAACACCCTCCACTGGTAGTACAGGAGGTTTCTCAATGTTGTGTGTTTTATCATCAGCAGATGCTGGGCCCCTTGATCCACCTTTTGGAATGTCAGATTCCATAAACTCTACATCTGTAGCAATAGTTACCCTTCCAGGTCTTCTCGGGTCATGGAGACGATAACTCTTTGTTCCCTCTGGATAGCCAACCATGATGTACTCCTGAGCTCTGGCCTCCCATTTTTTTTCTGTTATGCTTGGGAGTAGGTGCATAAGCCTTTAACCCAAAGGTTCTGAGGTGTGTCAGGTCAACTCTTGACCCAGTCCAAGCCTCTTCGGGATTTGCTCCAACAACCGTTGTAGTTGGCGATCTATTTTTCAAGTAAATTGGCGTCATGACTGCTTCGCCCCAGAATTTCTTTTGAAGTCCGGAATCCACGAACATGCAACATGCCTTCTCGACCACAGTGCAATTCATCCGCTCCGAGTTCCCCCCTGTTCTGGTGTATAAGGCACGGGTTTTTGGTGCTCAATCCCCGACCTTCTTAAAGTGTTCTCGAATTGATGAGATGTATATTCAGTGCCATTGTCAGTACGGATCTTCTTTTTTTTTTAGACCAGTCTGGTTCTCGATAAAAAGGTTTTAAACTTACGAAACTTGTTCAAGGTTTCACTTTTTGCTTTGAGTAAGTAACCAAACGTCTTTCTGCTGAAATCATCAGTAAACATGAGTAAATACCAGGCACCACTCATTGTTGGTTTACTCATGGGCCCACGCACGTCTGTGTGTATAAGTTCCAACTTTTCTGCGGCCCTCTTGCCTTTGTTCTTTTTCCTTGTTGCGGGTTTGTGCGTCTGTTTCCCCTGCAAACTAATTTCACATTTCTTGAAATCACTTTCTGGAAACACTATGCCACCAGACATTTCTTTCAGTTTTTTGAGTTCATTTAAGTTTAAATGTCCCAACCGTCTGTGTCAGGTGTCTTGATAAGTTGGGAAACGAGGGGTTTCCTTCTTTATTGGTTTCGCTTCCATCACATAAGTACCATATTTACGAGGTGCAACAATGTGTGGAGAACCAGTCACCTTTACTTCTTCCTCTCTGAAGATCTTGCAGCAGTTCTTTTTGAAGACGATGACGAAACCCTTTTCAGTCATCCTGCTAACAGAAAGCAAATTTGCTACAAGTCCTGGTACTCTGAGTGCGTCGGTGATTACGTACTCGCCCGTTGGCATATTTACCCGCACATCTCCCTTGCCAATACTTTCAACGGTTGCCTCATTAGCTAAATTTACCTTAGTCTTGAAGGTAGCGTCAGAGTTTACGAGATGATCGCCAAACTTTTTCATATAAGAGCTGGCCCCTGAGGCAATGACCCACTTGTAAACATTGTTATCACTGATATCACTAGCGTTAGTTTCATCAGTAGCCGATAGGGTGTGCGGATGTTTCGCGGATTTAAACCGTTCGCTGCGATTTAAACTGGGACAGTTGGANCGTTCGCTGCGATTTCAACTGGGACAGTTGGACTTAAAATGTCCCCCCATTTTTGCAATTGAAACAAATCACCGATTTCTTCTTACTCTCAGGTTTCTTCGTTCCTGAAGATGACTGTGTTATCTTGAACTTCACAAGTAGCGCTGAATCTTGAGTTGAATCCCTTTCCTTAAGCCTCAACTCGACTGTACATAGTCTTTCAGTCAGGTTTCTCACTGTTCGCTGTTCTTTCAGCATCGATTCCCAGGCATTNAAGTAGCGCTGAATCTTGAGTTGATACCCTTTCCTTAAGTCTCAACTCGACTGTACATAGTCTTTCAGTCAGGTTTCTCACTGTTGGCTGTTCTTTCGGCATCGATTCCCAGGCATTGACAAATTGGAAATATTGAGAAGGAAGTGTATTTAAAATACGATTTATGAACAAGGATTCTGGAAGCCTTACTTTGTCTTCCTTCCACGTTTCATCACACAGTTCCATCCACAATTTCTCGAGACGGGCAATATGCTTTGCCACACTGTCAGAGTTCATTGATTTTATACTGAAAAAATCATTAAACAATCTGTCTTGCCGCTGTTCAGGTCGCTGTTCGTAGATACTCAGGAGCTTGGTCCACATCTCCTTGCTAGTACTACACATATTGACGAGTTGTCTCACTGCCGAAGTCATATTATTGACGATCACTTGCTGAGCTCCAAATTCTATTCTGTCTAAAATTTGCTTCTTGGTCGTATAATCCAAATACTCCTTTGCTGTTGACTGCGTGTTCGGTTCNGCTTCTTGGTCGTATACTCCGAATACTCCTTTGCTCTTGACTGCGTGTTCGGTTGTTCGGGATATTGCAGGTTTCCTTCTAGCGCATCCATAATACCACTACTTCTGAGCAATATAATAATTTGGAATTTCCAATCGCTCCAGTTGGCTTGGCCTTCCAACTTGTCTATATTTGTTCGGGAGTGAGCTTCACGGACGGACGGAAGAGACACGAGGCCGTTAACGAGACAGGTTAGGATTGCAGTGACGAAAAAAAAAAACAG
Source organism: Clitarchus hookeri (assembly GCA_002778355.1). Taxonomy (NCBI): domain Eukaryota; kingdom Metazoa; phylum Arthropoda; class Insecta; order Phasmatodea; family Phasmatidae; genus Clitarchus; species Clitarchus hookeri. Next base: position 285,152 of record NQII01002974.1, read on the forward strand.
GCATGCTGTTCACTGTAAATACTACATTCACTCGCAGTTAGGTGCCTGGGCCCATAACCTGTAGAAAAACACGGAAGGTAAATGATAAACTGGATTGGAGTACAACATATGTATTTGGATATAAAGAGACATCTCTAGAACAGACCGACATGCTATGAGAGCGCCATCATAGACTAGACTAAAACAACAGCATGGCCTTGGACAATTACAGCGACTCTCTGTATAGCCAGGATTAAAAATAAATATAGCAGAGGCTAATATTCAATAGGGACCTTACTCTATATCACATTAAGGGGAAAAGTACCTGTTAGTCGTGACCGACCTCTTCTCAAGGTTGGTAGGAACATACCCGCTGACAAATGCTGAAGCTTCAGAAGAATAATTTTTCCTGCACTGGGGTTTTCCAAAAAGCATCCCAACGGATAATGGAACCCAGTTTACAGGAAAAAAATGGGAAGTCGCCTGCCATCACTGGTGAGTCAAACCCTGGACGACCCCGAGCTATCACCTACAGAGTAACCCTACCAAACACAGAAATTAAGAGGTAAAACAAATCCTCATGGTAAGAATGGGAGAGAACCACCAGAATTGGGATTTCTACATCTCAGACATTTTATTCATGCTAATGAGATGGTAGAATGAGGCAACAGGCGCCTCTCCTAGCGAACTGCTCCTTGTACACATTATACCACGCCCCAAGGATTGGGAATTGAGTGCGGAATCTGCAGAAATGCCAGGAGCAGAACAAATACGCAGAAATTACTAAAAAGGGTAGCAAAAGTCCACAAGGTGCAGCAGCAGTATGCCACCCAAACATACGGCGTGCACGATAGCTAGAGACCATCCAACCTGCTAGCCGGTGACACGGTATTGTTACACAGCCACCTTTGAGTAACAAGGCAGCGAAGTTTCTCGTTGGTATTCTATCCCAAGTGGGAAGGCCCACACACAATTGTTGAACGGCGTAGAAACACCCTGTTGCTCNAACAGGCACGCTGTTCACTGTAAATACTACATTCACTCGCAGTTAGGTGCCTGGGCCCATAACCTGTAAAAAAAAATCGGAAGATAAATGATAAACTGGAGTAGAGTATAACAGATGTATTTGGATATAAAAAGACATTACTAGNAAAAAAAATCGGAAGATAAATGATAAACTGGAGTAGAGTATAACAGATGTATTTGGATATAAAAAGACATTACTAGAACAGACCGACATGCTATGAGAGCGCCATCACAGAATAGACTAAACAACAGCATGGCCTTGGACAATAACACCGACTCTCTGTATAGCCAGGATTAACAATAAATATAGCAGAGGCTAATATTCAACAGTTTGGTTCAAGGTAGCACTCCTAGTGATTGCTGTTTATTTTGCATACTCAAGACATCATATTTCACCTGCGCTCCCATTTTCGTTCTATTCAGTATGCTAATGACGTTGTTCTTTGGGTTGAATGTATTTCCTATGACAAAGTTTGTGCTTCCTTGACCACGGCCCTTGATTGCTTATAATTTTGGTTGGATGGCCATGGTTTTAATCTTTCTGTGGATAAGAGTCACACCCTGTATTTCACGCGTAAACCGACCCTGTCGCCGCTACCTTCTCCAAACATCAGAAGTTCTCTTCTTACCTGTGTGACAAAGATACGGTATTTGGGTAGCTTTTTAGAGGCTCGTGGTGGATGAACTACCCATGATGATTACACTATTACTAAATGTCGCAAAAGACTTAAAATTTTGAAGGTTCTCGTCCATTACCATTGGGGTTCTAGCTTTTTTTCTCTTTGTTCTATTTATGTCTCTACCATCCGATCAGTTTTAGATTACAGTATTCCGATTGCTGGGCAGCTGCCACTCTTTTTGGTGAACAAATTGGAGACTATACAAAACGTTTTCCTCAGACTTATTCATGGGGCTTTCTATTCTACTCCAATTATGGCCTTGCATATGGAATCTTTCCTTATGACCTCTCCAGACCGTTATAGATGGTTGCAAAGTAATCATTGGATCCATACTCATAGTTCTCATGTAAGGAGTATTGCACAAGCGGTTGACAACCTTGGTTATGTNAAAGTAATCATTGGATCCATACTCATAGTTCTCATGTAAGGAGTATTGCACAAGCGGTTGACAACCTTGGTTATGTTCTACCTAACGTATTATTAACGGTGGCACACTTTGTTCGTCCTCCACCTAGATTGTTACACTAATTACAGTAAGAAGTTTCGTTTCGTTTTTCTTGTCCTCTCTTTCTATCTCCTCCTAGAAATGTTTCTCCCATTGTCGTTCAAAAAGAATTTAACACTACTGTTGCTGGATAACCTGACTGTACTTTAGTTTACACTGATGCCTCAAAAATTGTCGAAAGTGTTGGGTCTTCTTATTTTCATTCTTCGTATAAACGTTCTGGACTCTTTAAGCCCCCTTCCANAGTTTACACTGATGCCTCAAAAATTGTCGAAAGTGTTGGGTCTTCTTATTTTCATTCTTCGTATAAACGTTCTGGACTCTTTAAGCCCCCTTCCACCACTAACGTTTATTATGCCGAATCTATTGCAGTGTATATTTCTTATCGTTATGTTTACGATTTCAAGGTCTTTAATCCTCTGGTTATATCGAATTTTCGTAGTTTATTTTTGGCCTTGTAATCTCCTACTCCCTATAAGGAGGTGCTTATATGGCTAATACGGCAACAGTGTGTTCTTTTGGATAAACTACATGTTACTGTCCTCTTCCTGTGGGTACCGGGGCATGTAGGGATTCAGGGAAATGAGATGGTGGATAAACTTGCGAAATTGAGTGTTTTACAGGATGTCTCAAAGCCCCTACTTTCCTTTTTGGNGAAATTGAGTGTTTTACAGGATGTCTCAAAGCCCCTACTTTCCTTTTTAGTTTTATATCCCATTTTAAACAGGGTAATTTTGCAGCGTTGGAAGCAGATGTGGGAAAATTATTCTTCAGTTTCTAATACTTCATATGCACGTTTATTCCCTACATATTCTCGGCACAGATATCATCATGGTACTTCCCGTAGTTTAGCAGTCACTTCTTTTCGTCTTCTTTCAGGTCATAATGCATCCCAGTCTCATTTGTATAAACTTCATATAGTCCCCAATCCCTCCTGTATCTGTGGTGCCCCTAGTGCAGATTTGACCCATCTCTTATTGTAGTGTTCCACTGGCGGCGATCGTAGTTCGTTGTATGCTGCCCTTCAACGGCTTAGTGTGAGGTTTCTTCGGTACTTTTTCATGACCTTCGGGTAGTTTATGATGTTCTGGCTCTGTTTTTACTTGAGCACTATATTATTATCTGATTTTGAGAGTTTGGTGTGCTGTTAGTTGTCCTAGGTGACTGGCCCTCTCCTACCTTGCTATCCCATGTTCCATGGCCTTTCATTCCCTCCGTGTAGGCTTGGGGTAACTAACTCCGGTAAAATATTGGATAAGTAATATCCATATCCGCTTGATATATCCGGGGATCTGACTCATTCCAAGGAGCGAGTGAGTAAAACGAATGTATATCTAATATAATATCACAGAAACAGGTATGTGACGTTATGATAGTACTTACCTATTAAGAAAACTTTGGGAAAATTATATTTGTCCAGCATATTTAGTCTTACGAAGGTTAGGAATGTACTAACGTTAGAGGTACATAAATATTTTATTTTCTTTCATTATTTCACCCCCTGTTTCTCAAACGCTGGTTAAATGGTAAAATGGTTACGGGATTAGTCGGAGCGGAACTACTAGGACATAGGATATAGTAATTTTTTTGGATATGGGAGGAGTTATGCTATATCCGTGCTCAGATATATATCCAAAGATATAGGTGTGTCCGGAGTTATCCAAGCCTACCTCCATTGTTGATGGGCCTCTACCGAAAAGAATAGTGTTGGAGATCCCGTCTGGTATTGTTCCTTGTTCGTTTTTCGGTGGATATTAACATTTATTTGTATTTCTCCTACTATTTTTGGTTTTGGCCGTGCGCTTTACTATTGGCCAAATTACCACTAGGGATAGGGTATTGCATAGAAAGTATCGATACTGTACTCATGAGTAGTATCGAAGAAAAATTATTGTGCTCGTAAAATAATCGAAAGGAAAATATCGATACTTCAAAGTATCGAGTATTTATTACTTACTTTTCTTAGGGCCTAACCTAATACGCATACAACTACACTCATGTCATGACATCAGTGTCAGTCAGTGACGTCAGTTTAGCTTCAGTAGACACCTGAAAAAACAAATGGTACATAAATATAATACAATAATAAAAAAAACAACCGTAAATTCCCAAGAAATCATAAAGTTTATTTAAAAACAATTATTTATTACTTTAGGTACACATTATTAAAGTTCCCATTCCTCCTCCGTACAATCGCTTAAAAATAGAAGTTAATCGAGCCGTTTTGGCGATAACCGATTTCGGGTTTTTGTTATGGTACTTCCTGCCTTAGAAAATAATCGTTCTGAGGGGACTGACATCGCAGGAATTAATAAATATTCTCGTGCCAACTTGTATAATTTTGGGAAAACAACTTTCAAACCCTCCCATTGCTTCAAAGGATCTACGGAAAGTGGTGAAACCTGTGTAGATAAGTAATGGCTTTTTTCATCCTTATTTTCAGACTCTAATGAAGAACTTGTTGCTTTGTTTCGTTTTTTCGTATGAGCCAACTTCTTATGGTGACTCCAGGAATCGTATGTTGTTTCAAGAGAACAATCACTATCAGGTTCACTACAGATAATACTAGGAGTGGTAGTAATAAATCGTCTCAGTACAGAAATTGCCTTTGCACAGGCTCTGGCATCCTGAAAGTGGATATTCTTGAATCTTGGATCCAGTAAACATGAGATTGCAATCAAATTATTATCTTCGATATGTCCGAATCTGCGTTCTAACTGTTTGATTATTTCTTTTTTTATTGTATGTACTACACCTCCACTGGTACTATCATCATCATCACCGGCATCCACAGGTATATCAATAATCTGCGCCTTTAAGCAGTTCACCATCGGTATAATTTTACTTATAGTCACATACTGTTCACCTGACAGCTCTTTGGTTACATATTCCAGTGGTTTTAAAATACAAATCAATGTTTTTATATTCTGCATTTCTACAGCCGAGGGTGTAGGTGGTGCTTTAGTATTTAACATCAAAATTTGATGAACAACAGGCGCTAATTCAATGTATCTCTGCAGCATATAATAGACAGAATTCCAACGAGTCTTAACATCTAAAATCAGTTTTAGAGGTACAGAGCCAGTTTGCTTTTGACGTAAATAGCCGCTGAGAATTACACTGCTATTGAAAAATTTTACAATGTCTCGTACTTTGCTTACTAATGAACTGAATTCATTGTCTGACATTGCAGATTCAGCGATAAGATTGGCTGTATGAGCAAAGCAAGGCAAGTGTTTGTTTTTGCCTAGAAAAATAGCTATGCCTGCCATCATGTTCATGCCATTGTCCGTAACTACTGCAGTTATTTTATCCAGGCTGATGTTTATACCTGCACAAATTTCTTTTAATTTTTCAGCTCTATAGTCACCGGTATGCCGTTGATCCAGTGCAACGGTAACTATGCAATGCGATACAAGTAGATCATCATGCAAATAATGAACAGTAACCCCTAAATAACTGGTAACTTTCATCATTTCACTCCAAATGTCACAGGTTAATGCCATGTGAGCTACATTGTCAAATATTTTTTCAATTTTCAAACGCATAATACTGTAAAAAGCATCGAATTGTGCTTTAAGTGTANAACGGTAGCTATGCAATGCGATACAAGTAGATCATCATGCAAATAATGAACAGTAACCCCTAAATAACTGGTAACATTCATCATTTCACTCCAAATGTCACAGGTTAATGCCATGTGAGCTACATTGTCAAATATTTTTCAATTTTCAAACGCATAATACTGTAAAAAGCATCGAATTGTGCTTTAAGTGTATCAACACTTGGAATTTTANTTTTTCAATTTTCAAACGCATAATACTGTAAAAAGCATCGAATTGTGCTTTAAGTGTATCAACACTTGGAATTTTAAATGATGGATTAGTTTGATGCATCAATTTTTTAAACCCACACCCTTTCACAATGTCAAATGGTCTTTTATCAACACAAATAAAATAAAGCAAACATTTGCTGAGCTTCAAATAATCGTTTCCTCCGTCAGAATAAGAATATTTTCGTTCCATTGATTGTAAGATTGAAAGTTGCCGTTTTTTTTTTGGCAGTGGTGCACATGTTTCTTCAAGGTCACTGTTATAGATTGGAGCTCTCTCGACATCAGATGGTGAAGGAGTTGCCAGAAATGTATCCAATTCAGGTGCTTTCGATGTCGATGGTTGTGGTTCATGACTCGGTGGATTCGGCAGCTCTGACTTTGTATTAATCGTAGTTTGTCTCTTTTCATCTCCTTTCTCACTAAAAAAGAGTAATAACTTAATTAGTTTCATGCCACTAACTAGTTTTTTTTAATGTAAAACGGGTTTAACTTAACCTAATACTTTTATAGTTATACNGTTTCATGCCACTAACTAGTTTTTTTTAATGTAAAACGGGTTTAACTTAACCTAATACTTTTATAGTTATACTAGTTTTCCGCTCGTGACTTCGTCCATAACCAAAATTGGTTTAGTGGCTTAGGCGTGAAAAGGTAACAGACAGACAAACAGAGTTACATTCACATTTATTTATAATATGATTATATTATCCCGTGTCTCCTCTATCTGCCTACCAAATTTCATTCAAATCCGTTCAGCCGTTTATTTTATTTTATTTGGGAAGCTAACAGCATCATTTACAAAAATTTTACAAAAGTATAGGCAACCATACGCCAATTACAAGCTACCACATATTGGACGAAAACAATTTAGGCTGCCTAAAGGCACACGAGACACAATATGAAAAAAGAACCAAGTCAAAAAGTACTTAAACATACTAAATATGCCACAAGCTTATTATATAATAAAAGCCAACTTCGCCAACAAAAGTTTAATAGAACGAGTGCTACTAACAAAGGCGTTTAGGCGTGATTCACGGACAAACATCCAAACATCTTCACAAAATTTATAATATTAGTAGGATTAGTAAAGGAAATATGGATTTATTTTAGGTTAGGTTTACAAAGAAGCATAAAATTATAAAAAAATTACCTTGACGNGAAAAAAATTACCTTGACGCATGATGTTTATTCATGTTTGATGTTTTCCCTGACGTTTTTATGGTTTTGAAACAAGTCTTGCATTTCACTTCGTTGTTGTTAATCTTGACAAAATACTGGCAAAGCTCACTCTTACTAGGCGGCATTCTTCTAATTATGAGTTATGACTCAAATATCAATACACAAACACAGCACAGAATAATAGTGAGTACTTTAAGATTACACTTGATTCATCATTCAACTAGATGGCGTTGCCATAAACTTGAGCTGTACAGCCAAGTTTTAAGAAGATAACTTTTAAGAATTATTCGATACGATACCTATCAAAAGGACTCATTAAGTATAAGTATCGAATACAAAGTATCGAGTACAAAAGTATCGGTATTGAAATGAAAAGTACTAGATACCACAAAGTATCGATACTTTTTTCGCGTCCCTAATTACCACTTTAAAAAAATCTGACGGATGGTGCGACGCTTAGAAAAGACTTATTAAAAGTCATAAAGACTTAAAATTTTAATAGCGGTGGTAAGGTAAGTACACTGTTTAACGAATACGTTTTAAATAGTAATTATATGATCGCAATAAACAATGGATTAGAATTTGTGTTTTTCCAAAAATAATAAACATTTCCCGGAAAACTGTGTTGTGTCATTAGTTGTCATACGTAACACGTATTTACTGACGCCATCGCTATATTCGCTCGCATTACACCAAATGTGATATAGTGGGGAGTCAGTTAAGTTGTGAGGTAAAACACGTAAAATTTATGTAAATTACATATTTGGGATTGTAAACCACGTTAAATGCAAGAACAGCCTAACTTCATAATATTTGTTTACAGATTGAGAGAGTTCCGACACGAAATAGTGTGTTAAAAAAATTATAATAAGTAAGCTTGCATCGGTTTATCCACCCCCTGTGTATCGCTTATCGTGAAGTTAGTTTTAATTTGGTTAGATCTTCCGCATTGTACATGGTTAGCGACAGCAGTACGCAAGACCTTCAATTCCTAATTTCACATGCAGCACTACACAGTACAATTAACTATACTTACCTTCCATGCAAAAATTAGAGAATAAATTATGTTGCCCATGTAAGAGGCGAATATGCTTCTTTGGTGATTTATTGACTATAACTCACGTGCAGGACATAGTTGCATCTTTTCAATTGGTTGAAACTCCTCATAAACTCTTATTTCCGCACAATATGATGTTTTGTCGATTGAGGTAAGGTTGAATTGGCCGTTGACAGAGGAATTCTACCAGTCGCTTACCTAGGTGAGTTAATTGATATTCTTTTGGTTCGTTTTACGGTTCCTTTTAATCCGTAAAATCATACATTCGTAGTTTACTGTAAAATCCTAGGTTTGTGTAAAACTCTACAATCTTAGGTTAGTTTAAAACCCTACAATCCTAGGTTAGTTTAAAAATGGGTAATTATTAAGTTTAGGGGCTTTTATGAAAAACTCAAAAAAAATTCAAAATTATGATATATTTCTACTCTACTAATCACGTAGANATTCAAAATTATGATATATTTCTACTCTACTAATCACGTAGAACACGATTATACTAGGGCCGTAGCTTTAAAGTAAGTACAACATATTTAAAAAAAATTGAACAAAATTGCAAAATGAGCAGTATAGCCAGTTTGTTTGCATTTCTGAAAGAAACGTCCTAGACCAACAAAAGTTGCATTAATGGGTTCTCCACAGCTTACCTTGTTCATAATCAAGAAGGTGTAATGTTANGAGTCGAAATATACCACTTTCTGGAGTTTTTTTTCTTATTTTCAGAAAAGCCCCTAATCTAGAAAATTACCCACGAATATACTAGGGCCGTAGCTTTAAAGTAAGTACAACATATTAAAAAAAAATTGAACAAAATTGTAAAATGAGCAGTATAGCCAGTTTGTTTGCATTTCTGAAAGAAATGTCCTAGACCAACAAAAGTTGCATTAATGGGTTCTCCACAGCTTACCTTGTTCATAATCAAGAAGGTGTAATGTTANGTCCTAGACCAACAAAAGTTGCATTAATGGGTTCTCCACAGCTTACCTTGTTCATAATCAAGAAGGTGTAATGTTAAAATAAGTAGAACATATTTTAAAAACTTGCAAAATATGTTTGTTTACGTCTATTAACGTCAGAGNATAAGTAGAACATATTTTAAAAACTTGCAAAATATGTTTGTTTACGTCTATTAACGTCAGAGGAATTATACCAGCCAGTCAATTTACCTTATTTTGGTGTGTTTTACGATTCCTTTAAATCCCTACAATCCTACATTCACAGTTTAGTGTAAAACCCTACTATCCTAGGTTAGTGTAAAACCCAACAAACCTTGGTTAGTTTAAAGCCTACAATCCATATTAGTTTAAAAATGAAAAATAGTGATTCACCCATCGTGGGGTTAGGTTTTGTTAGGTTAGGTGGGCACATATTAAGAAATTAGTCGTACGTTAATGCCCCTAGTAAATTCGTGTTCTATGTAATTAGTAGAGTGGAAATATACCACTTTGGGTGTGGTTTACAGAAAAGCTCCTAAACTGCATAATTACCCAATAATTATATTTTAACACTTCATTTCACATGGACATAAATTCAAAGAAACACTCATTATTTGCGCAACATTTAACACTTCAAATTAAAAGAATCGCAACAAAACACGTTTAATAGCACTCGTACATCAAACGTCTTCCCACAGTCAAATTCACATGATGCAGTGAAATTGCACGCACTCGCAGCATACAACCATCGCGTAAACCAAACTAGATGCGCATTTGTTTCATTGGTCAGGGAATGTATCATGGTGATATATGTCAACTGCTTGTGAACATCTCTTGGAATTTTATAGTGTATGGGTATTTTCTTCTACTACAAATATGTTACGTAGTACAATCCTCTCGTGAATATGGACAAGGTAAGACTTGAAAAATTCAACAGAATTAAATGATATTCCGACACTGTTTGATTACAGTGGTTTATACCTGAATAACCTTAGTGCGTCTGCATTAATATACCCTGTGAATCAGGTTTTGTGAATTAAGGATTGGTTTCCAAAGGTATTCTCAACATGATTTAGCGACCCAATAGAAATATATTGGACGTAAATTGTACGTGTTTTACCGCATAAACACACTGACCTTCGTAGACCACCTCACACTCANTAGAAATATATTGGACGTAAATTGTACGTGTTTTACCGCATAAACACACTGACCTTCGTAGACCACCTCACACTCCGTTTCATGGTATAAACTGCAAATTACGTGAAGCGCCAGTAAATTTTGCTGGTTTTTGGGAAAGCCCCTATTCTATATAATCACCTAGAGTGACATCTTTGTGACATTGGGGTTTCCATTTCTTTTATTATTATTGTTTTTATCACAACACGAGTATACAACAATCCTCTGCTTTATAATACAATTGAAATCCCTGGAGAAGAGCTAAGGATGTGTTTCTTTTACAAGAAATTAAATTAACATCGATGACTTGCTATAATCATTTATGTACACTGCACATTTTTTTAGTTTCTGCTTCTGACCTGTGTCTGATAAAGACTGCTGACGACAAAAAAATGTTGCTGTCATCTGCCATTTCAATAACTCGCATACATAAGTTCCACTCTACATCACGCTACAGAACTGTTATCTAATTGATACCTATTCAGAAATCTGTAGCCAGGATTGCACAGTAACGCCAAATTCGTAAAGATCCAGAAACACCCTCCACATATTACAAATGTCTTCAGTTGGAAACAAAATTTGTCAGAATATGTCAACAGTCTTAAATATTCTTCAACGAATATCACAGTGCACTCGTGCAGAAATTAATGTGCAACCTCTGGGGAGTCTAGAAACTCAGTTTTCAATGGGGCCACAGAGGCCCAGCAGCTANGTGCAGAAATTAATGTGCAACCTCTGGGGAGTCTAGAAACTCAGTTTTCAATGGGGCCACAGAGGCCCAGCAGCTATTGCCCCTCACCAAGGTGAACTGGGTTCGATTCCCGGTGGTGTTGCTTCCGGATTTTTACACACTGAAGTTGCGTTGGACAATGCCGCTGGTCGGCGCGGTTTCTCTGAGATCTCACCTTCCCCCCGACCTCACATTGCAGCACTGCTCCATACTCGCCTCACTTCACGCTCATCGGCTCTCAAAACCCCGTTGTTAAGAGCTGCGCACACATCTCCACTCCATTATTTTTGACAGTTTTTTTTTGCGTGGAGTTTTGAGAAAGTGACTAACTAAAAGTTTACAGAAATTTTTTATGATTCACAGTTTTGATTGGAGGAGGGAGGATGACTAGGGACTCGCTGGTGGCAGGGGGCATGCGGAAGGAATGGAAGCGACAGGGCCCTGCCCCAGACAGCTTCTCCGAGGAGCAGCTGCAGGTGTACGTGAGGCAGGTGTTGTGCGACCAGCTGTTTGCAGGGGACTACCGCGAGAGGATCTACGTGCCTCAGCTCACCAGCTACAGGTCAGAGGCCATGCTCTCACCCCTTGCTTCACTTCCGCTCATGCAGCTTCTGAAAGCCTTGCAATGGTGCAGTACNGGTCAGAGGCCATGCTCTCACCCCTTGCTTCACTTCCGCTCATGCAGCTTCTGAAAGCCTTGCAATGGTGCAGTACAGTCTGCCTCGCTGCTGTATCCATGGACACATTTTATATCACGTGTGTAGCATGTAACGGTATTCAACTTTCGAATGTATCAGCTGATTGAACACTTTAAACAATAGTGCGGGAAACAGCTTTTGGCTTTGCAAACACATCGTTGTGAGTTGACCATAGACGCGTAAGCATGGAGCATATCATTTGATGTGGTTTACAGGTGAAGCAGCATTCAATAAAGTAAATTAACTCCCACGCTGTGCATGAAGGGAAAGGAATATTTTAAAGTCTGATTTTGCATCTGCACAATTTGAGGATATGCTACAAAAAGCAAAATATTCTTACCGATATATAAAACAAAATATTGTAACATTGCGGTTTTCCAGGTATTATATTTGTGTTACTATTACATTTTTAGTTTTGGATTATTTGGTTGTGGTGATAATTAATTAGGGTAGATTGCAAATTAAGATTTAGTATATGATTTAAGGGAAGTGCAGTGTAATGTTGGTTTTGCCACGAGTTTATTGATGTAGAGATAAATTAGAGGTTATGGCTATTATTATTCATTTGGTCCTTAGAGGGTATTAAGTATTGAAATTTGTAAATCACGTGAAATTTAAGAAAATGTCCTGATAGGCTCTTGTCTCACCATTGATGATTGGGTGAGTAGTGTGGCGTGGTCAGACAACAGCCAATCAGAGCTCATGTGACAACTGAAATTTTGCTAAAGTTATAATCAAACTTTTTCCTTTTAACAAATAACGCCGAGAATGTATGCGTGTGTGCGAATACTTATAAATGATATAATATAATACAGTTTGTCTATAATTTCTGTAAGATGTTTTAAATTTTATACTCTATATTGTAAAATGAGTGATCTTTGTCTAATTTGTTGGAGAAGAACAATTTGAGTCAATACAAAAAAGAGAACAGAATTACAACTTCCTAATTATATTGAAATGTTACAACTGGCGACCCAAACATGGGGCTGAAGAAAGAACTTTGAGAACTACGGTTTACTGAAGCTGTGAATTTCGGCAGAGGGAAGAACAACGCTCGAGAAAGAAATCTTGCTGCACTTCAATACGGGAGAGTGGAGATGCAGTGCTCTAAGGGATGCTGATTGCCATCTAATGCTGTGTCCAAAATGGCAGATTTCGTAGACAAAATGATCAAGTGACCCAATTTTGTATACAAAAATGGTGACATATTTGGTATTTTGTATCTGCCGGATGTTAGCAAAATGACAAAATGAGCGCCATATTGGTTTTGACCTTCAAAAAACATTCACAAATGCGTAATTAAAGCGTTTTTTAAAACAAATAAAATAAAATACACTAGACATGTTTTAAAAAACAAGTAAGTTTTGTGCTTTGTTTATATATGTCGCAGCAAAAAAAATGTCGTTATTTTATAAATTATTATTTTCTTTTGTAACGTTTGGGCAGTTTACACTGCCGAATGTTACTTTGCCACGGCTAGCTCAAAGGTGGAACACAAGACTCAGTACACTTGACGCAGATTAATTAAGAAATAAGTTCAAGTTCCAGCGTATTTTGTTCTATACTTTATTTTATCATTTGAATGACACAGTTCGCAGATGAAGGTCCAGTATGCAGAGTACGAACCTTCACAATTAACCATTCAAGAGCAGAAAACAGCGCCACAGTCATTTACTTATTATTCCTGTCTCAAAAACTGTCCCGAAGGAATTTAAATGCTGCTACCTCTCACACCGGCGGAGAATTAAAATAACAAAGTTTAGTTGCAGATGTGGGGGTTATCGTCCCGGCCGACGCGACTTAAACGAGCATTTTGGACGGAACTGAAGGGCGACTGACTTGAAGTGACTGCTTCCAACGACTGACTTGAAGAAGTGAAGTGCCTGTAGGGCAACAGACAGACACGTCTTCTGTTCTGCCTCTCGCCTCCCTCTTCTAAGATAAGGGCACGATGAGCCACGCATGCTCTCAACATGTTATCGACACTACGCCACAGGAACTAATACTGTGCCGTCAACATAAACGAACTTCTCGTACAAAATTTGTACGACGCAGCCTGAAAGTTTCTAAATAATGCTGATGCTTCAAAAAAACTGAAAACTACGATGTTTGAAACGAAACTACAACAGTCCGATAACCGTAAAGCAGCAAAATTCTGCCAGATAAATAAACTATCATGGGAAACGAGCCACCACTGCTTTAATTTTGAATACCCGATAAAAATATTATGAAGCTTGGCAAAGCTTAAGAGAAACGAAAGAAAAGTTAAACATGTGTCCCGAAAATTAAGAATATTGCATCATTACACTTTTTTATTAAAATATTCACAGCATTCCAGTCATGATTGTAGAAATATCACGTCCATTTTAAGTATTAAATTTTGACAAAAAAGGAATTTTACTGCTAATGTAAAAATGTGTTGCCGCGAGTGCTAAACAAATGACTATTGACAAAGTACGAATTGAAACTTATGAAATAACAAATAACGAATTTGTCATTTCGAACATGGCCTAAATAACATCTGGCAGATGCTGTACGCAGTTTTCCACACGAAGGGACATCATGAGAGCAACTCTCCGTGAACCACAAGGGCTGGATGGAGAAATAAATTTTTTTTTTGTGTTTACAGGTTTATAAAAAAAATTGTAAGTCTTGGTAAATTGGATTATCTGACGTAAATTTGTATGTTGTAGTTAAAATGTTTTTTTTTTAACATGAGCTACAGTGAAGAACAAAACAATTTTGTGGGGTTTGGAAACACTGTCATTCCAGAGAGTACAGTAGAGAGGCAAACATCTAATTACTCTTTAAATAAAGGAAAACATAAATAATGTGATCTCCAGTTCTACTGCCCTAGTGTAAGTAGAGACTAGCATTTACCAAAAAACCTAAGTGTGAAATTCTAAATGATTTATTAAAAGAGTGTTCTTTGAAAAATTACTAGAAATGTTTAAATTTAATTTTAATGATACTCACTTTAAAAAACAAGACAAAAGTTCACTGCTTTATATGCCTTAGTATCTTTTCAGATAATATTTCAAAATTAAGTTAGGATTGGAATTAATAATTGTAGATCTCAATCAGCTTAGTTCCAGTAGAGGTAATTATTAAGTTTAGGGGCTTTTCTAAAAAAATTCAAAATTATGATATATTTATACTCTACTAATCATGTAGAACACAAATATACTAGGGGCGTCGCTTTAAAATAAGTACAACATATTTTTTAAAAAATTGAACAAAATTGCGAAATGAGCAGTATAGCCAGTTTGTTTATGTTTATGAACGAAACATCCTAGACAAACAAAAGTTGCATTAATGGGTTTTGCACAGCTTACCTTGTTCATATTCAAGAGGGCGTAATGTTAAAATAAGTAGAACATATTTTAAAAACTTGCAAAATATGTTTGTTTACGTCTATTAACGTCAGAGTTATTATACCAGCCCCCTACCTAGGTGAGTCAATTTACATTCTTTTGGTGTGTTTTACGGTTCCTTTAAATCCCTACAATCCTACATTCGTAGTTTAGTGTAAAACTCAAACATCCTAGGTTAGTTTAATAATGTAAAATAGTGATTCACCCATCGTGGGGTTAGGTTCTGTTAGGTTAGGTGGGCACATATTACGAAATTAGTCGGACGTTAATGCCCCTAGTATATTCGTGTTCTGCATCATTAGTAGAGTGTAAATATACCATTTTCCGTGAATATTTTTACAGAAAAGCCCCTAAACTGAATAATTACTGTGTACATTTAGCAGCTGACAATACGTTTTCACTACATTAATCGCATAATTAACATGAGCATATTTTACATCTTGTCATTTTGCGAGAGCCATTGTGCGGGAGAGAAATCTGTGAGAACTATTCCTTCTGCCTACAAATTGGTGGTTACAAAACAACCAATCACAAAAAAAGGTTTTTAATCATACATATCAAAGATAAACTTAGTCAGGTTGATCTGGCGCGTGAGGTTTGACTGCCCAAACCGTCTAGATGGCGTTTACAAGGACGTCGGCACGTCACAGATACACGCAGCTCTGTGTATGTATGCCGCCATTCAAACTTTTCTGAACATAGCTTTCTTTAAACATCATAAAACCATGAGCTATTACCTAAAACACTTTAGTTTTTACTGGCTTTAAAATGTAAACAAACACTTTAATAAACTGTCAATGTCTGTAAAGACTGTTTATATTAAATTGAGCACTATTGAGGCCATAGTTACTTCTTTATTTCAGCAATTTTTTATGCTCTAACCACCTTTTTAAATAAATATTGCAACGTAAGTGATAAACACAGTGTGTGGATTCCAGAGCACTCGGAAGTTAACGTCTGAGGCTAAAATAAAATATAATTATGGACTATTATTCCAAACAAGAGGGCTTTTAAAAGTGCTCACTTTACTGTGAATAGCGCACATTCGTGCAACATAGGCTTAGGTATACCACAAACATGGTGGTATTCAAATGTCTCAAGTAAACAAACAAAATAATTTTATGCATATGTGAAAATAAATAATCACTCAAATAAACTGCACTTCTAAACATAAGAACGTAAAATGTAAACAAATAAATATTTATTTGGTCAATTACTGAATTACTTCTCTACCATTGTCATTCACTCATCACCGAGAAGAAAAAGTAGCACTGTGAATCGCTACCCAGGCAAAAAATTATTCTTATTGGTAGAAACTAGTCCTAAGCTTTTTTCTTGGTAAACTGAGACTGGAAGAGGCGGAGGAAGTTATAAGGGGCAGGTGTTATACCCATGTACATAGGTACATATTTACATTTATGGTACAAACTCAATTTTAACTAAAAAAAAATGTATACTGAAGTTGAGTTTGATACAACTTGACTGGACTTTAAACTGTTAAAACCAAACTCTCCCATCAGTGATTTTTGGTAATGATTTCACTATGCTACTTTATGGATTAGTAATTTTGCCATAAATGGTAAAAGGATACATAATGATGAGAAAGAGGAAACTGTTGCCTGTGGATCGACTATAGACTGCCCTGTTGCCTGTGGATCGACTATAGACTGCCACACTTCCTCTGGCTTGAGAGAGGTTTGTCTGGACTCGCGCTGAAGGAAGGGGATGTGTGTCGATAGGGATGTGGTCGAGCTGTGGGCACGGGAGGAGAACTTGCGGAACATCCTCGAGGACGTTCGACAACGGCTGCAGCGGCACTACGAACTTGGCAACGTCATGTTTGGGATATCCAGGACAGGTAACGTCTCTTCGCACTCCTATTATGAATGAGGCACTTGTTTGCTATGCAGTCTCTGTCTGTCACTTTTCTTCCTGTGGTGCCACTGCCGGGACCACTAAGGGTGACTTAGTGTTGATCACTGAATGCCACATGGACTCTACGTTGTAGTGGGACTGCAGATCGTGTTGACAAATATTAATATGGTTTTGGTTTTTGGAAAACTATATTTTGGTTTGTGATTTAAATTCAGTCTTGACCCAGTTTAACCTAGTTAGTTTTGTAAACATGATCATCAACTCCCAAGGATTTTATGATTTTTATTATTTCACATTTGGTTTTATAAATTTTCATGTAATTTTCAGTATTCCTATGTCTGTGTTTGTTATCCTGAAGGTGGTTCATGATAAAGTAAAAACTTTTAAAAATTTTAATCTTTCTACCTCAATTTATTTTAATGGGCTTACTGACTGGCATATGCCCAGTTAAGTTGGTAATGACTGCAGAAACTAGTTCCATGTCTTAACGTTGAATTAAAAGTGTTGGGCAAATATTTGTGAATACTGACATAAGTTCTTTTACAGTCAATTTTTTTAACGTATATAAGTGTAAGAAGTAGCAAATTTGTAAAATATTTACTTTTCTGATAATTGTACGGTTTCACTTGACTTACACATGAATAAAGTGATTGGGTCCATGGTAATGTTAATTTTAAATATGGTGGAAGGATACACAATGTGCATGGAAGTAGATCTTAAGCAGGTCTTCCAGAACTGCTCAGTTTACAGTGAACAGCATATAGCAGACTAGACTGTACATATGCATAGCTAAGTTGAGTCATATTTTTTTAACAGATCATTCCGTCCCAATAGGTTTTGTGGCAAAGACAGTTAAATTTTATTTAATTGTTTTTTAAATTAAAGTCTTTATTATAATTTTTAGCCAGATATCATCTTCTGTAAGCTGTAGACTTAAACTAGGACTCTATTTCCGGCTATTGTGATAAGCAGTTGGTTACATTAGGGTTCCGCTATTTTCAACAGATTTAATTTAAATATTGTTTCATTGTAATAACAGATGTGCCTCAGAACAGGTTCATCCAGGATCATTGGCCACCTAATTTATATATATATATGTGTTTGGTCGTGAACCACCAATGCAGATCAATGACCCGTTCACTTGTGTCCCCAAAAAAAACTTGCAGAGACCTCTTTCCACGAACAACAGCGTGACCTGTTCCTCCAACCAAAACTTTGCCCTCCACTTTCCCTTTCACATCACAACCAAATACGGCCTTTCCTTTCCCCATCTTCGCACTCTTCAGATAACTCCCGATGTGGCCAAGTCCGCCACCTTAAGTTCTCATAACTGACCTTCGCCAAAGATGAGCTCAAAGCTTAACTTTGCCTAGATGACTGTCACGCGTACACCATACACCTGCCACCGTCAGATAATGCAGTGCCTGCCTACTTTCGTATTTACACTGGGTCACTAAATATTTATATTTTCAATAAAGAAATTTTCATTGTGTATTAAAATGTTATTTTTTTACATTACTTTTGTTTCTACAAATTTGAAGTTTCTGCAAGCAGGTTAATTGTGTGTTTAAGTATTTTCCATTTTTGCGAACTAAATATAGCAATTGAAACAAGACATATACATAACTAGCAGCTGGTATCGTACGAGGGCCAGTGTGTCGTATCTCTCCTCAATGAACATAGCTAACTGCTGCTAGGTCTTGTTCATATTGAACAGGTCAATATTTGCACGTAGTGAGCATAGCAACTGAGGCCTAATGCCCAAGGACACCACCATCGGCATTTCACAGATATTGCAAATAGTGTAGGGGCGACTCCAACTCATCTTACTCTGTGGTATTTAGATGGTATGCCTAGTGATCGTAATAATGCCAAGAGGTACTCGGTGTTGAAAAGGTTGGAAAACCTTTGCCTTAGAGTTCCCAATTGTTTCAAGTGTTTTAGTTACTGGGAACATGTCGCATGTCAGCCGTGCCTCTCTTGCATAAATCTGTATGTACCATGATGTAGCCACTGCCATAGCACTGTAGTGTTTTCAAGCCACTNTACCATGATGTAGCCACTGCCATAGCACTGTAGTGTTTTCAAGCCAATGCAATGTCGCGCCTCCAGATACCTGCTGTGGCTGCGAAGGACCGTCAGGAGGCTGTACAGGTGATCAGCACTCCAATACTGCTGGGTGTTTCCCGTCCAGTTACATTTTCTCAGGAAAGTAGGATTGGAAAATACATTTGCATGCTATGTGAGGATAACACCGGAGTCTCAAAAATAAGACAATACTTGATACAACTTTTGAGTGGCCTTCCATAGCATTGTTTGCTTGCAAAATGTAACTGAAATTGGTTTGTTAGCACACCTGCTTACATAAATACTGTTGTGATTGCTTTGGGAGTTTGTTACATTTTCTACAACTTATTTCTAATGAAACAAGTATATAGGTAAGTTACCAAAACATTTTTTTTTTTTATTATAAAATCTTTGGTTACTTGGAAAATGTAATGCAGGAAAACATCCTCGTCAGTGATTATGCAATACCGGCAAGTTGTGAGCTAAAGTGGATGACTTAATGCAGAAGATGAAGATCTACGTACTTCAACATGAGTTGATGTATGTGTGCCAGAAAGTGGGAGTCGTCAATGTGAGGCAGGGACCCAAGACAAGATACGCCTCTACGTCAGCCTCAAGAACATGGCGTTCGGACGCTACTGGTTCCTCATCAAGAGTGTCAAGTTCACTGGCACAGAGGTGGTGTTGCATCTCAAATGTCTCAGGTGAGTTGCCGTCCAGTGCTTGGTAGTGATTATCGCACTTTAACATTCTACCTGTGAGAAAATTTCCATAACTGCATCTTGTCTACAGTAAAGTTGGTAATGAGTTGATGGAAAATAATTCTGTCTCTTACAGTCTTAATGTAATGTTCAAGATATTTTGCTCTTGAAATTTTTTTTTGTATTATATGAAAGCTAGTGGGCAGAGTTGTTGCTTTCAATCCAGCGAATCTGGTTCAATTCCTGGTGCTGGCCCTTGCCGTCTTCCCTCCACGCTGCGGACTGCATTTGTAAAGTGCTGCAGAGTGAATCTGCACTTATGCAGTTGCCTTAAGCTCTCTGCTGTTTCCGCTTGGCAGGTCTACAAGTGTTGCGGCTGTCGGCTTCTTTAAGAATAAGAATAGGTGTAGTAGATGCTCATTTATATAATTTCCTAGTCGCTTGACTGGCGTTACATCTACTTCAGTTTTAATGTTCACATACAGCTGTTGAAAGATACGTTGTAGATAGATGCACAAAACTAAGTTGGCCTTTCATTCAAAAGAGGACAATGAATAATGAACAGCTGCAATGCCTTTCTTGTGGTAGATCTGCGAGAGCTCCAGTGATTCCATTGTCATGGTATATCTTTCTCTCTCAGCTGTTGTGACACGAGTATTTGTTGTGTTACTTCTAATGTGAATACACTGTTTTTCATAGAGGTCAGTAAAACTATTGGCCAATGATTTTGGTTTCACATACGCATTTACTTCAGAAAATTCAATGTGTTGTTGGGGAAATTTGAACAGGAATAATTTTGTGAGCCACGTGTGTGAATGTACTGCGTAATGAAAATTAATTTTAATAAGTTTTATAAGTGATGGTATTTTGTAAAAAGGGCCTTTATTAATATTACCTTGGTTTGTCAGTAGACACTAAAAATGTTATGGAAAACTACACTATGATACTCTTGTAGGTGCCGCTATGGCATGTGGAGTGCTGTTTTTTTTCAGCTTGATCATATACTCACGACTTAATTATCCTAGGCCTTGAAACACTCCGTATTCCTCGAAAGCTGCACTGCGTGCCATCTGTATTACTTCATTGACATTTATTTACCTTAGCAATGTCCAAAGCTGTAAGTGCTGGCCTGCCAGTTGTGGTACCTCCTGGCCTTGTACCGTCTGCTTGTCCCCATGCATCGTCTGCTCCCGTGCCGTGCCTAACACCTTCACAACCTGCTTTCCTGCACCAAATAGCTTTCTGCACAGTCCCTCCCCCAGGACTGTCACATCTTCACCTGTGTCAATTTTGAACATTGCACTCGCTCTCTGTATCTCCGCTTCCACCATCCACGCAATCTCCATTGCTGTCTCCCCGTGCAGTACTCAGATTCTTCAGCTTCTAATACTTTTTGCATTCCCTCTGCTTTACAACACCTACTGAAACGAGCCATTTAACCACACTTGTAACATGGACTCTTGTGTGCAGGCCATCTAAACCATGGCAGTTCTGTTGCTCTACCACATTTGGAGCAGTTTACTTTCACACGGTGTTTCAGTCCGTTGCCTTCTTTGTGACCTAGTTCACCATTGCTCCAAAAACGTGGTGTCCTGGTATTCTTGGTAATTTTCACTGCCTGCACCTTGTTATCTCTGTATGCCACACCATTCGCTGTTGGTATTTTACCTACTCTGCTCGACATATTCGGCGTACCACTTTCCCCGAAGTCAGGTCGCGATCCAACTGCATTGTTTCGAACAGTGCATCGTTTGCCACTCCGATCACTATAATCGTGGTGATCAACTCATCTGTTAAGTTCTGAAACTGGCATGTTTCTGCCAGCTTAAATACGTCATTCATAAATGCATCTGCTGTCTCACTATCCATCTATCGTTTGAAAAACTTTACCCTCTCTTATACAATGTTTCTTGTCACAGTGAAAAATCGGTCAAACTTTTGT
>NQII01002974.1:308268-327664 GCA_002778355.1 Clitarchus hookeri
CACCTCCACCCTGTATTAATGAAGTTGGTTTGCCACATGTTACTAAATGTGTGTGGTGTGAAGTAGAATTAACCGTCTCCATGATAGGATTGGTTTTGGAGCCACAACTGGTGGAATACAACCATCACCAAGTTAAGAGGAGGCTGCACTTTTGTTTCCTTCCTTCTGGGCACTGCCACGAACGCAGTGCGTAACAAGTAACGTTGCCGCGGACCACGTGATTATACATCAGTCAACTGATATTTTAAAAAAAATTTGGAAACTGGACACTTAACATCTATGTTGATTCCTCTCTGACAATGTATGTGAAGTTTCTTCATGTGTAAAACAGTATGCTACAGTATTTATACCTTATTTAAACATGAAACTACTTTTTCTAGTTCATTGCCAGCTCTACAAGGAGCGCTTGAGTTGTTAAAATATGCATAGTTATGGTGGGTAATTGTACAGGCTGAGAGTAGTGTGAGAACAGAAGGATGTGTCTGGCCTCTTACCGTGGTGAACCAGGTTTGATTCCTTGTGAAATAAATAGTAGATTGTTGGCCATGTTACTGCTTCATGTTCGTCTCACTTCGCTTGTCAGCACTGATGACCGTGGCTGTTAGTCACAGCCCATATCTGTCTCTCTGTGTCCGAGTGCAGGCCAGTCGCAGACGCGGAGGGCAGCTTGGAGGACGAGGAACAGCGTGTCCCAGGGCAGGTGGTCAATTGGCACCAGCTGAAGGAGGACTGGAAGCAGACCGTGTCACGGGGAGTGGGGACTGCCCTTGCCGTAGACAACGTACGGCAGGCTGTAGTTTTCCTGCTGGTCATGATGGCGAGCCTGGCCACGGGAGCCTTCCACGCCGTGCGACACTTGGGAGACTTCTCTCTCAAACTGGTGCACGAGGTCTCCGGCCTGGTGCGCGCACTCACGCCGCTCATGCTCGGTATCGTCGACTTCCTCTCCAAGTGTGTGGGTGGGCTGTACCTCCTGGTCGTCATGATGTTCGGAGGGCGTGGCCTGCCCCCGCAGCCGCAACCTCCAGCTCGCGGGATGCTCCCCTCCATCAAATATGGTCGCCATACGGCCGACGACTGGTAGGGCTCGTCTCCGTGACCAAGTGGAGGACGTTTCGGTGTCTCGCATTTATATCGAAGTCGTGAAAAAAGTGGCCACGCTTTGAGGGGCTTCCCAACACCATTACAAGAAAAAAATATAATTTAAATAGGCAGTTATTACGGCAACTAAAATTTCGCATAATTTGCAAGTGCTGAACAAAGCATTTCAGTTTTTCTGGTCACGGTGCACGTTTCTGTCTCCCTTCACCTTGCACTGCTTGCAGTCGCCTGCACATTTATTGCTATTGATCTGTTTTACTAATGCGATAGTAACACGAAACGTGGTTGAAAGATGCAAGTTCAAGGAGAGACTATGGTATGATAAACCAAAGTTATTTTAGATCTTAATCACAAGATGAGAAAATGCACTAGCTTTTAGCTGCATAGTATGCTTGAGTGCATTTTATAATCTTGGTTTGTACTGAAATCTTTTCACGTCTCGTAAGCATTGTCACGACACTGCTGTTGTCAGGTAGCTATGAACTATCACGACAGTAATGAGTTTTTACTGTGAAGACATAGGAAGGACAAATGAGAGGACATGTTTGTTGGTGTAGATGTTTTATAACTCAACGTTATGCTGTGTTGGTCTGTCACACATTTGTCTTTCAAAAAATAGTGTGTTGAGTTTTTAAGTTTTCTGCTTATTTAATTATTCTCAGAGAATATTTTCAAAGCGAGTGTATTCATTTAATTGTTATTCTCAACTCTGTTTCCTAAACTGTTTATAATTGGCGTCTATACACAAAAATATTAATAAAATTTGCAAATTCTACAGTGCACAGTAAAGATTTACTATACTTTAATTTAAAGTGTAATAACCAATACTAAAATTTAAAAAAAAATGGAAATTTTTGTTTTTGGTGTAAAATAGCTCCCAGATATTCCAAATTCTTTGAACAGCTGGTAAAAAAAAATTTGGCTGGCATTTAATACAGTAAATTTCACATTTAAGTTTTGATCCTAGCTGATGGTGGATAAGAACAGTTTTGTAAACAACAGATTTGGACGAGAGTTTTGGTCTCTAAAATTGTAAGTATGATTAGGGTAATTATTAAGTTTAGTGACTTTTCAGAACGAAACGTCCTAGACCAACGGAAGTTGCTTTAATGGGTTCTGCACAGCTTATCTAGTTCATATTCAGGAGGGCGTCATGTTAGAATAACTAAAAAGTATTAAATAAAATAGTTAAAAGTACGAGTTGTTCACCACTACCTTTTTTTGGTGACGTGATTCCTGCCGTCACCTTATTGGCTTGTAGATATTGTTACGTCACGGCGACACGTCACATGTGACTTAACGGAAAAAAATTTAAACATTTGAGTAGCCTTTGTGTTTTTGCCGGGGTTGGTCGTAACGTTCCAATCCAGCAGATTTAAAATGGAGAGAGCAATAACGAGTGCTTCAGGTGTTATATTCATGTATGTGGCGTTTTAGTGGAACATGGTGTTTCTTTAAGTGAGGTAACGTTGAATTGGCTGTTGACAGAGGAATTATACCAGCTGCCTACCTAGGTGAGTTAATTGATATTATTTTGGTGTGTTTTATGGTTCATTTAAATCCCTAAAATCCTAAATTCGTAGTTTTAGTATAAAACCCAAAAATCCTACATTAGTGTAAAACCCTACAAACCTAGGTTAGTTTTAAAATGTAAAATAGTGATTCACCCATCGTGGGGTTAGGTTTTGTTAGGTCAGGTGGGCACATGTTACGAAATTAGTCTGATGTTAATGCCCCTCATATATTCGTGTTCTGCATCATTAGTAGAGTGGAAATATATCATTTTCCGTGTCCCNCAAGTCATGAAAGTTGTGTAATAAATTTGCATTTTCCATACAAAATTAAATACTGAAGTCTGCAGTGTCTTCAAATACTGAAGGCATCTCTTCTGCTTCATCACATGTCTCTTCTAGCTGTTGAGTAGCAATCACATTTTGATAAGACTGATCATTTTTCTATTGACTGTCAATCATTACCCCTCGAAAAATGTTAACTCCTTTAACGAGAATGTTACATGACATTTAATGGAATAACTACTGCAAATTCCACAACAAAAAAAAACAGTGTAAAGTACGAAATAAGCACTGAAATCTTTAACTACCTGCTTCACAGCAAATTGCTGTCCACCATTTTCCTACCAGTGCCATAGCAAACGAGATAACGTATCCAAGTGCACAACGAATTAATGAAAAACCAGCACATGGAAATACAACAATATTTTCATTGGTTTCTCAGAACTTCTCATCATAGCCAACCACTGAATTATATTTTTTGCCTTGTTGCAAATACTTTTAACGTATGAAAACTGCCAGAAATGCTGGTGAAATTGCGCAACATCACTGAAGCCGTCACAAATCCGTAAGGAAAACAAAACTACCCGTAAAAGTTGGCAAGTCTGCAAAAACAATATGTCTATGCAGAAAACCCAATTAAAAATTTCAAACACAATAGCACATCATAGGAACATTCTTACCTTTATTGCTTAAGATGTTCTTTTTCTCCCTAGTCTTTCACATAATACTCAGTTGTTGTCCATGCTTTTGGAAAAATCTATCTAATATATTTATACATCTCTACTAAACTACTCTGAATGTACAGCCACATTTCATTGACCACTCACAGTGAACAAAGGTGGCTTGGATGTGAGCAGTGCTGGCCATATTTGCTAACGTGTCCTGTAACTTCAGAAATAAAAGTTACTTTATAGTAGACTTGTGGATGAGGCGGGTTTCGGAACTTAGCACCCTGGTTCTAGTACGCAGTACTGCATACCTTTCATTCACTTGCACCTAATTTTTTACAATTCACAGAGCTCACCTGCAAATATTTTACATGGTAAGTTTTAGTGTTTGAATGAAGTTATTGTTTATGTACCATAATTGGATCTAATCTATTGCGATCTTTTTTTCACAGAGTGTAATGCGGTATGTATTCTAGTCACTTCCTGGTAAAGCAAGGAATGAACCCACCATTTGCCAGCATGTTGGATATGACTTTTCGGCCGCTAAAATTAGAAAATAAATGTGATTCACAATGTAAGAACTTTTTTTGTTTTCCGAGAAATGCATTATAGTTATAACAGCCGACAATGGCAAGATAAATTTTTGCAATAGCGAGTCGGCATTTACATAGGAAAATGCAGTGAGCAGTGGCTTGGGTCGATCTGGAGTAGTGCGAGGCCGGGTGCTGTCGCCTGCATCCTTCTCACTACCTGCCATGCGATACCTTCCCTCTTCAGGTGGCAATAGTGTGTTATTACAAAATGGGAATGACTGGTCCTTTTATCTCGTGTCAGCTCATACGTCAACCACTTTTCTGTCGAAAATAATTGCTTTTAACATAGTTATAAATGTTATCAGTTTATAAATAAATGGTAATAACAAGTTTGAAAGAGATATGGTATGCATGTGTGTGCGTACATACAGGGGGCAACTTATGTGGTGGTAGTTATGCATGTATGTTATGAGAATATATTTTCTTTTTATGTCTATTGCAAGGAGTATGCTATATTATGTATATTTTATTATGTGTACATTACCAGTACGTGGTGCTAGCAATATTTGTCAATAGCCTTTTCGCGGGCTCAATTTTTTAAACTTATCGGAATAAATGTAATAGTAAATTGATCCAGTACTTTCATTCTAGTAGCTAGTATCAGAATGCCAAAATATGTGTTTGAGATGGCCATAGTGGCCATCGGAATATAATATTTCAGATATTTCAAAAAATTGTTTTACAACTTTGCATTATTACATTTCTTGTGTTGGTCACCAATCATGTAAACACTGTTGAGAACAGGATAATTAATTTTTAAAACAAAAGGTTCCATGTTATTTCTACTTGATAAGAGGTTCTGATGGGGAGGGAGGGTGTAAAAAATTTCAAGGGTGTCGACAGGGCTTGTGTTTGTTTGATAGATCAATTATAATCAAAATGACCCTGGTAATAACGATTCCCTTGAAGTAAAGACACTTTTGTTTGGGGAACCGTAAAAAAATTTGGTTAAAAATTTAAAACATTTGAAAAAAATAGTTTGAAAAATAAGTTTGTTGCATTTATTTTGTTTGCTGTCAGTTGCACTTCTCTTCACCAGTTCTGTATGACTCAGGAGGAAAGATCTAACAACAGATATTAGTATATTACTCACTAACTCAGGACTGACATCTCCTTCCATCAAGGTCAGCCATTACTTAGGTTACACGCCACAGTTGCCTAGCCCAGACACTGCAGCATTGTAAAACCACTGAACTGCCGAAAGGAGAAATAAAGACTATCTTTCTTTGACACTACTGTGAACAAATAGATTGTATATGCAAGTAGAGGTAAAAACTTTGTGCAGTATTATTTCAAATAATATGTTATGTTTTAATTTTTTTTGAGCTCTTTTACAACAATTCAATACTAGAAAACCGTTATTCTTAGCTTGGATAGCCACAAAGGTGCTGATAAATGCCTTTAATAGATAAGAAAAACCAGAAGCAAAAAAGTTTGCATGATACAACAAGAGGGGGAAGAGCAATTAGGGTTATTATGCAGCATCTTGAGGCAGAGGAAATTGATACTTACAGACCAGGAGAGCCTCAAAATAGCAAATATGTATATACACAAACAAAATTGGCATAAAAACAAGACAGTAAATCTGACTAAGAAGCTGCACCTGACAAGAAATTTTTGATGCAGTTTGCAAGAAAATGTGTTAAATATTCACAAAATAGTATTTAAAATGTAGGCATTTCCCAATTAAAATTACTTTTCTGATCTGCAGACAAACACGTTACTGTAAAATTAACAAAGACGTAGCGCGAATCTGCCTAAGATGCTGTGCCCGAGACTATTTGTTTAGTTTCCTGTAAAATAAGATTATATTCATTCACAACACAATAATCTAAAAGATGGCCGTGTTCTGGTTAAAACTATTCCTCAGAACTGCAAATATGAACATAAATTACCATCAAAACTGAAGTAAATTTTACAGCTGTTTTGCCAAAGAAGAAAATTAGTTATAAAAAAAAATGCTGCAAGTCCATGCACATATTTTTCTTTCCTTTTCATGTTGTTTAGTTTCATGGCAAGCATTGAAAGAGTGACATTAGTTAACTTCAGTCCAGTTCTTGATGTAGGATAGTACAGCCGGGACTGTGTTTATTTTGTTACCTGGGGCAGGGGTGCCTATATAGCTGAACATCTTTCGTGAGACAGCATTGATTTGCAGTTATTACGAGGCAGTTTTAATTTGGAATTGCATACCGTTCTGATGGAGCAGTGAAAAATTTTGCACGTGCAGAAATAACATTAACGTGAAAGTTAACGTCACCGAAAGAACAAAACTAATATATGTCACTGTTCGTACAGATGTAACAAAAACACTCGGGTAAGTAAACATGTTAGCAAAGTTAACCCACTCATTGAGATTTTGTACAGCATTAAAATAAAATGTCATTACATTACAAAACAGAGTTGAAAGGGATTTTTTTTAGGGCCCCTACATTCCAAACATTTTAATTAATGTTTTGAAATACATTATTTAAATTCCAGTCAAGGAGAAAGATGCTGAAAAGGCACGTACAACCAACTAGACCTAATGAAAGTGAATACAGAACTAACTAAGTCACGTAACCTGTGTCCGTGCTCCTCTAGTCTCTCGGCAAGGTGTGAAACAACAGTATCGGTCGGGAGGGGGCGCTACAGTTCTCTGCGGGAGTGAGGGCATGCCAGTTGCCTCGTGTCACTTGATTTCCACGGTGTACATGGCTCATTCATCAGTGCACCAGTGATGGGAGCCACGCTAATTGTGAATGCCTAAGGGCCTTTTACCACCACCATATCGCGTAAAGGACCATGTAATAGACCTGTAAAAATAAGTTAATAAACCCTCTAATTTTCCTGCAGGCAGCCGGTGTAAATACACTACATGCTCGCTACACAAAGTTGCTCGGCTCTGTGTTTAGGCTTTTTTTGGGTAGCAAGAAGAGGACAATCGTGTCCATTTGGGGGCATAATTTATCTAAGATTATGTCAAAATATTAAAATTAATTAATATGTAATTAAAACATGTTATGTTCACTCTAAAAAAAATTTTACACTGATGCAATTTTTGAGTCAATCAAAATAAGTAAATTGACCTCACAATCACACAGATCATAGGAATCAATTGCTGGGAAACATTTGAATGTTTTTAATGAATAGAACATGTAACGTTGCCACTAAAGCAATGCAAATACAGCCAAGTTAATTTTTGAATGAAATTTTTGCATATTGGGGTTGATGGTGGGTCAGAATTAATCCAAATTCCAATAACTCCTTCAAATAAACCAACCTTTCACGTGGGAACCATGAAAGGTCATTATATCAAGAGTTGACTTAATTTAGTAAGTGGATGTGAAGTGCGTGTGTAGGTAAAAACCTATATAATTTTGACACCCATAACACAAACATTACCTATGGTAAAAGTTTTTTTTTTTTTTTTTTTTTTTAAGTCTGTTTTGATTTTTGTGAGTTAAATGTAAACCTCTTGAGAATTGTAGNTTTTTCCATTTGCAGGCAGATGTTTCCACATAAAGGGATTCAATACTCATTTCCAACAAAAAAAATTTTAACATTGAGCGTTGTGTTACTTTCAGCAGGCACAAAGTCTATTTTCAATAGCTTCTCATTGGAAAAATCTGAGGATGATATTGTAATAATAATTTATTTCAATAGTGGTATGTCTTCAGAATAAAATGTAAATAGCAGCGTGCCCACAATGCGCATACATTTTGTTAACCTGTGTGAAGTCGTCTGCCTTTGTCAACTTTACTTCTACTGCCTTGACTAAGTCAAACTTCTGAAGCATGAAGGTAGGTCACTTGTTTCTGCTCATGTCAAATCAAAAGTCCAAAGTTGTAGCCATGAATGTGTCATCAGTCATCCCAAACCCTGAATAAAATCTTAATCTGTTTGACGTAGTGTTGAGTAGGTCGCAGACAATACGTAAAGTCAAAAATAAAACCAAATTAAAGTTGCAACAGGGTGGCCACTCCAGGAATTCTCAAATTCCAGGTCTTTCAAAGTTTTACAAGGATGTCTACACCAATGTTATAAGAGGAAAATATATTTTCACATTAATACTGGTGATTTACTGGAGACTACATGTTACTTAAATACTGGCATAGGCTGTTCACAGTAAAGTGAGCACTTTTGAAGTCCTAGTTAGTTACTTTTTCCTTTCAGCCCTGTCGTATCCTTTAACCACCTTTATAATAAATATTGCCAAGTAAGTAATAAACACTGAGTGTAGGCCTATATTCCGCGCACACTGAAGTTTACATCCAAGGCTAAAATATAANTCAAGGGTAAAATATGATGTATTTGTTGACTATTATTCCAAATGAGAGGGCTTTCAAAAGTGCTTACTTTACTGTGAATAGTCTATACTATAGTAGGATACATGTTAAAACTGTGTGAATAAATTTTAAGAATTAACACAGAAACATGACAGTTGTAGCTGACGTCACGTTCGGGCAAGGTTGTGTCGGTCAGACATGGGCGGTATGCTTGGCTGACTTTCGTATCACTGGTTTACCTGTATTGGGGGTGGACTACAGCTCCTGTTGGATTCGGAGGCAGTAGCTGCCTTCCTAGCTCGCCACTCCTATGGGTGTACGACATAAAGGTAGGTACTAAAGTCGGCCCTACAAAGGAAGAGGAGGCGACAAACCCTAGCTGTGTGTATAGCCAAGCCATCCTTCATGGGAATTCCAGCTGGGGCAAGTGTGTGTTTTTAGTGTTATTGCGGTATTTGTTCCCTGCGCTCTGGAGAAAAAAAAAAGTGTTTGCCACATTTTTTAACGAGCAACAGGAAACGTTCTATAGACACTGTGGTCCTAATGCAAAATGGCAGCATAAAAAGTTGTATAAGAAAAACTGAGGTGCTAAAAAAATTTGAGTGAAGTTTATGGCGGCGGTATACAATCTACGACATCCGTAACAACAAAGCCTTTGCAAATTTTGCTCAGAATCTGATTCAAAGGACAGCATGAGCCTGCAGACAATGAAAACGGGCAGTGAGAGATTTATAAATGGCTCTTGAAACCACTGCACACGTACGGAGGAGTGAGGGTGGTAATATTACTGGCCTAATGCTTATGGAAGTAGCAGAAATGCTTAGCCATGAACTTGACACACCAACAGACTGACTTTTCACAAGGCTGGCTACATAGATTCAAACATGGCACAGTATTTCACAGTTCAGCTTGTGCAGTGAACAACTTTTGGCTGACCGTGAAACAGCTGATACGTTTGTAATCGATTTCAGTCAATTAATTTCAGATTCTTAATTGACACCCAAACAGGGGAGGGGATCACTGCTGCTGAAACAGCACTTTACTGAAGGTGTATACCTAGGAACTCACTGTCTACTTCTGAACATACCTGTTCCAGGAATCAGGTAATCTGAAGATCAAGTCACTGTACTCGTGTGTTCAAATGCTGCAGGGACACACAAACTGAAGTTGTTTGTTGTGGTAAAAGTAATAAGCCGAGAGCACTGAAAGGAATCAAGGCGTCGCTTGTTTCAACAACGCACCTCTGTGGATACACACTTGGCACTGGCAAACATAACAATTAGAAACTTGAGCGAGTTACTTAATTCTGTTGATCAACAAAATTATGCACGTGTGTGTGTGTGCAATTTCTCCATGTATTGAGAAATTATGTAAAAGTCCACATTTCCCAATGAATTGCAACAATATTGTAATTTATTGGCAGAAAATTCTTAATTTCTCAAGTTTATTTTACATCTTCTACTACCAAGGTATGAAGTACCTTTCGCATCTGGTATTGGGTAACAATGTTACCCCACATAAAAGTCCATAAATTTAACTACAATCACACAAGTCAATATACTGTTTTGGTGTACATGTTACATAAATGTTTATTTTTTGTAGTTAAATTATAAACCTCAAAACTCGTGCAAAATATACTTCAGGATTTTTCACTCGCTCTATGTCTCTGATGTCCGAACATAAACATCAAACTATTGTCATGATGTGTTACGGATATACCTTGGTGTATGAGAAGCACATAGGAAGTGGCGCCACATGTCTAATCCTTGTGTGGGCATGCATGTATGTCTGGGCGATATCAATCATACGTACATGTGATTTCAGTGAAAAATAATGCATTCTTTTACAATTATAATTTATAAATATAAACAATTTGGTGTGCTCAAAACATACTATAGTATCAAAAAATTGTTATAAAATTGGCTACATGTGAAAGTTGTAACGTTCCGCCGTCGTTAAGCTAATATTTATAATAATATTTCTGCCTCAAAGGCGGGCACCATCTTGTAACGTTCCGCACTTGTTATACTGCCGAATGTTTACGTTGCCACGGCTTGCTCAGAGGTAGAAACACAAAACTCAGTACAATTGGACGCTAGTTAATTACGAAATAAGTTCGAGATTATTTTGTGATATATATTTATTTAACTAAGGTCCACAGACGGAGTTTCAGTTTGCACAGTACGAACCTTCACACTTAATTATACCAGTGCAGAAAACAGCGCCACAGTAGTTTACTTATTATTTGTGTGTCTGAAAACTGTCCCGAAGAAATAATACCTGCGGCTACCTCCCACACCGTCTGAGAAATGAAATAATAAAGTCTAGTTGCCGATGTGAGGGTTCTCGTCCTGCCCGAACGCGGCCTAGGCTAGCATTGTTCGATACTTTTGAAGTGACTTCCTGACGACTGACTTGAATAAGTGAAGGGCGCCAAACAGATGCCTCTTTTGTGCTGTCTCGCACCCCCCTCTCCTGCGATAAGCGCCTGGAATCTGCCAGCAGCGTCATCTAAAACTGCGAGTGTTGCGCTCTCAACACGTTATCGATATTGCGTTGTCAACAGAAACAAACCTCTCGTACAACAAAAACTTGTTGACGTTGCCTGAAACTGCGCTGGAGGAACTAAAACTGTCGACGTATTGAACATCCAGATAAACTAACCTCTCGTTTTGTATAAAATTAAAAAAAAACTGCGCCGAAGGAACTAAAACTTGTCGACGTTGCCTGATCCACAGAAACGAACTAATCTAATTAATGCTGACGCTTCCCCATAACACCAAAGTTCGAAACGAAAACTGTAACCAGGACTCCTGATAATATGTAACAAGCAGACTTCCTCCCGATAACCTACAAAAGCACACGTCTGCCGGATAAAATAACACGGGAAACGAGCCACCACGGCTTTAAACTTCAGACCCGATAAAAATATTATGAAGCTTTCCCAAAGCTTACGAAAAACGAAAGAATTTTACACCTGTGTCCCGAAAAATTATGAATACTGCGTCATTACAAAGTGTCCACGCACTATAGTTCTTGTATTTACATTTGGAACTTTTTTATCACCAAAACTATATTTATAAAAGTTTACCCATTACCTCATTTCAACTTATGATTACAGCTGGCATAAAAACAAAATGTATTCATTACACAGCATGTAAAAACACACTTGCGCAGAAAAAAGCAAGCTTCCATAATCGATACACTGTACAAAAATAATTGTCGTTACTATTCTATAATAGCTTACAAAATATTCATATTATAATATGCAAATACACATAAGAAAATATATGCAACACTGAAATGTTTTACTGTGTTCATAGCCTGTAGCTTATCATTTTTCGATTCAATACGAGCCTGTCTTGTTGAGGAATAGTCAAAGTAACTGAACTCTAGTTCTAGACATGGAGCTGACAAAATGCTGGACCAGAAGCCCATAATTCTGTCGTGCTGACTCGACTGCCGTGTAGTTTACCAGCTATCAAAATAGCAATAAATGCTTTCATTTCTGTAACTGCTGTATCTTCCCAATTTTTCATCGTTTGTGGGTGTTTCTGATTGTAGGCTTTAATACTTCTTATGGCTTTCAAATTTGTATTACCACAAACTATATAAAAAATTCTGAATAAAAATGAAAAACGCTTCTGATACAGAACTAATATTTTTGCTACTTACAGACAGTCCAGGATTATGAACTCGCCATTTACATTGATGTGGAAGACCAAACTATTTATAAGTTTTCAATCCATTTACATTATTTTCACAATCAGATGCATCGTCCTCTGTACTCTCAATACTTACCTCATCATCAAACTCGCTTTCTTCTTCGGTTCCAAATACTGAACATTCCCCTCTCCTCAGCCGACAGATTATTTGGATCATCTATAGCTATTATTTGTTGTATCTTGCCAGGAGTGTATTTTCTAGCCATCTTCGAATCCTATCACGTGTGTGCAAACAATACATTTCTAGACGTTCCACAAATATTTATTTTCCATTTGTACTACCATAAATTATGTATAATATATGTGCCTTCCTGACAAAAAAAAACTAGTCACTTGAGAGTCAAACCAGTGAATTCTTTTCACAGGAATGCAAGCATGCTCTCTTCGCGCTAAAATTACCAGACAAAAACACATCAGAATTACATAGATAGCATGATGAGAAATAATCACCACACAACAAAATGAGCATGGAAAGTACAAAGTGGCGCAGTGCAGCGATCACTGGAGGAACTAATTAAACTGGTCCCAATGACTTAGTATATAAATACTTTGCATTACAACACTGTCTGAATGATGTTATATTTTTTACAGAGATAAATTTAATAAATAATAATATTCCATAAGCATAGAGTACATGCATTACAAAGGGAGGTATTTTAATTATTCCACCATAAAAAAAATTTATTATGCAATATTTATATATGAAACACACTTGTGATGGTACATGCTTATTGAATGAAGTATTAAAAACAAATAGAAAAACCCAAAGAGCTGAAAAAAAATACTTATATATTGTTGGAAAATCGACTTGGTAGTAGATGGGTTAATAAATAACAAGCCTGTTTTTGTGTTCATACTGTTGTGTGTCGCTGGTCTGCATCACACCTTTGCCCCATCCTGCTCGCAGGAACGAAGGCATGTTTGAGGCGCAGCAATCTTGAAACACCCACCACAGCGTGTTGCCGCGATAAGCCTATATCAACTCGTGCGCTCCTCACCTCCAACTGAATTACTGCCGTTAACTGAAAGGATGTTCTGGCCCACTTGTCATCGACTCTCAGCGAGATTCGGGATGCGGGGAACATTCCAGACCGGGCCACCGAGAGCATTTACAGTAAGCGGCTACGGCGTCCAAGCCAGCTGAGCGACGAGTGGCAATGGAAGGGGTCGGCGGGAGTGAAATCTGCAGACTGAGCATTGGTGCAGTAAAGAGATGCACGCAGTCAGGACTGGATGCACGAGTAAGACATTCCAAATGACGGCAACAGACAAACTGAATGTGTGTCAATACAGTGAAACCTCATTGTTGTGTTCCCGTTTATGTCGATTTCCAGTATCAGTCAGTTTTTTTGGATGGTGAAATAACTATCTTAAAAGTGGTCCAGCCATAATTCAGTAGCGCCAAGAGCAGGTAAACAGACACTCCCTAACCTCAAATGCTAGTATACACAACTAGTTGTGAAACGTTGCAATTGTTAACAACGTAATTTATATTTGATAGTTCATTCACTATTTGTTTAAAATTACTCATGTCGAAAAACAGGTAAAACATAAAAATTACTGGCACGTCTTTGTTTCAAGTCAGTACACCAAAATTCACCTAAATAAAACACGAATGTATAATGGATGTGGTACGGACCAGAACCAAACATTAATAATGGACGGAACGGATTTGAACTTTACTCTCGTTACACAAAGGATACTTAATAATTTTTAGGTCAGTACGGTAAATAACAAGCATTAAAGGGGAACAGTATGTTTTCACTGACTAATTCTGTTAAGATAAAATTACACTAGTAACTTTTTTTTTAAGAGTAATGCAGTGATATCAACTGTCGCACAAGATGGCGAGTGTTGTCAACTTAGCAAACTTTCAGTTTAATTTGGCGAAATTTAAAAACATCTAGCGGACAAATGTACATTTTAGTGGGCAACAAAAATTTTAGCGGAGTAAAATATAATTTCAAAATATTGGAGTTTTACATGTCAAACTCAAAAAACTGTGTTATATAAAATGCACCATTATTATGATGAATGTTTTATAATACAATAGTTATACTGAATGATTGAGATGTGTTTTTCCATCCAGTATTTAACATATGCCCACTGTTCTTACGGGCAATCAACTCACGATTAGAGATTAGAGATACCTGTTTTTCGCGGCGCGCGAAATAAAAATGAAACGCACAGTTTTTCGCGAAAAATAACATACCTCACGGAAAACCGCAAAACACAGTATTTCGATGTGTATAAATCACACATTTTCACAAAAAAAATTTGCCGACGTACAGTACAGTCTAATATTTTAACCTAGTTTCTAAGAAAGAAAAAAAAAAAATTAATAATAATAATAGCTATTCACTTGTGCAATAATTCGTTCACTCACATTCATAAACAAAATAACCATCCCGGACATGTAAACTGTAAACATGTTGGAGGTCGGCCGTACATGAGAACATTTCGCTGTTGTACGAGACAATATACGTAGTTCGCACACCCGCTGCCGCGTCACAAGTGCGCATTGCTAGACGCCATGTTTGTACAGAATCGTGACTTAACAATATTTACAGGAATACAAAAATTCAGTGTGGCCTATATGTGAAATATTAATTATCCCTAATTTTTCATCAAAAATTTCTGGTGGGCCTATACACGCACGCATATACACGTCAAAATAGGTACATTTCCGCTGTGAATCCACATGTTTAAGGTGCTAATTCGTAAATTGATTAAACATGTAGTCGGGATCAGAAAGTCGACACAATAGACGTTTCGAAAACATCGCCGCTGAAGCGATATCGCTGTTCCAAAAATAAACTGATCTTGGTGACTAATTTTGTTTGCATTTCGTCCCTTTTCACTTTTCATCGCATTATTAGTCTAATCTTGTTGGTAGCTCTGGTAAGGCACTGTTATAAAAGCTGTAAATTACTTGAGCATTTGGAAAATGCTACTGCACCAGAGGCAGCAACTCTCTCCTCGCAATGTAGAGACCTGAGAAAATGTTTGAATTGCTAAAAGATGGGGTTTTTTCCTTCAGAAAACATCAGATGCACTTCCAAAGCTTTCCAAACAAAGTCAGTCACATTTGACTTCACGGTTCAACTTGGTCGGTGAGAGGAGTCTCAAAAAATTAAATGATTTAATTGAGTCTGACAGTGGTAGGGAATTCATTCAATGTCTTGGTAAACTCTTTGATCAAAGAAATATTCTAAAAAACCATGAAATATGTGATGCAATGAAAAAAATACCTATCTTGTGTGAGCTTTCATCTGAGAGTTTGCAACCATATCTGTTGTTCAGGGATTCTGTACTTAGCGTATTTCAAAATGATCAAGATGTCGATATTGTTAAATTGTTGCTTTCACTGAAGTGTGATTTTTCTGACTTAATGATGCAGTGAAATCAGTATGGATTCCAGTCAGCAATGTAGAAACTGACAGGAGTTTCTCAATGTATGGGAATATAATGACCGACAGAAGTACAAACCTTTAGCCAAGCAACATGGAATTAATGACAGTGCTTGCGTTTTCCGATTAAATGTTTGCTATTTTATTATTGTGCCACCACCAAAGTAGCCATGTTGCAATATGAAATATGTGCGAGCGCTAGCATTTTTGTTAACCAAATGTATATAATTTTATTTTTCTGATATTACCAAACCATTTTTAGCTCAGCCAAATTTTTGATGAAATAAATTTAAAATTGACAAAAAAATACACCGAAATCAACTAAAAAAAATGACCGAAATCCATCAAATTTTTTTACCACAAACAAATGTGTGTACTCATTATACCTACGGATGAAAATAAAGCTCTCTCTCTCTCTCTCTCTCTCTATTTCATTTTTTGTACTAAGAGGCATTCGGAAATGGATTTTGCACTGGTGCACAATGTTTAAGCTTTATTATCGTCAGCCACAGATCGTTTAAGGTCTTGTGGAGTACCATTTCATTTGCAAAACATCTACCTAGTGAATTACTTTAGTATTTAATTTAAATAAGTGTTATTTTATTTTGCACCGTCAACAACAAAATACTGTTTTAATGTGAAAAAACACATTTTTATAACTTGGGGTGTTAAAATAAGTAAATTTGAATTTAACAAAACAGCATAATCGAAGAGAGATTTTCAGGAACTGTAACATTTTATTAAATCTGGGTTCTGCTGTACATGTTATAAAATTTTACTCAATTCCTTTGTGGGTAAAATATGTTATGGTACTGGAATACATACTTCACAAACTGAACCAGGTTTCGTATATTTCCAGTGAAGTAAACAACTGCAGCTATCAGCCTATAACCTCTTTATTTGGGAAAGTGTTTGTAAACTACAGACATGGAATGAACAGACTCCAGGAAAGTTAACAAGAAGCGCGCTCCCCAGCGGGGTAGAGCGTGTGTGAGAGATGCTCGTCACAGCTTGGCGATTCCCACCACACCACAGGCCAGGCGAGCCCCAGCGTTGCCCGTTGTCTTGCTGAGCTCGTGCCCGCCCTTGCCAAGGTCATCTGGGTCTGCGTGCACCTGCCACATCATAACCACCTCAGTCGCGATTGCAAGGACCTCATGTTACATGCATCACATAGCCACAAACTTCCTACATTGCAAACAAAATTATGTTATTTTTCAGATTGAAATTAGAGAGATGTGTAACTTTGGTGTGTCCAAGACTATACAGAATAAGAAAATTATTAACAACTGGACTAACACCACCTCCAGAATGAAATGCACTGTAGAAAATAATAAGAGATGTGGCGAAAATTTCACTTCATTTCTTTTAAGTACTCGAACTTGCAAACTTAATGGTGAACATTACGCACTACATGCAAGCATTTTTATACTTTTGTGAACATAATTTGGAAATGCATTATTAACAAATGTAGACAAGTGGGGGGTTGAGTCCCTGAGAATATTAGGAAAGGACCCAAGTAAAAATATTACAAATAGCAAGGATATAGGAATTGGTAGTAATGGTTGTGATAAGGAATGTAAGGAGTTAATTGTTAAAGATAGTAAGACAGAGATAATAAATGAGGAGGATAGAAGTGAAGTTAATTTTGTGGAGTGTGAGGTTAGAAGGTTGAAGATAAAAGTTATAAAGAAAAGAGAAATAAGGTTAGGGGGGTTAGGCTCAAGGGTTATGGTGAAGTTAAGCTGCGAGATGAATCAGATAGTGAAGTGCAGCAGGCAAGAGTTGCTAAGGGTAGGAGTGCAAGAGTTGCTAGGAGTAAAAAGTATCGTCGATTGAACCATTATGCAGTTTTTAGGCAACGTTTTGTAAGGAAGAAGCAAAGAGTAAAACGAAGGGTCAGTAAAGTAGTCGGGGAAAAGAGAAGGAATAAAAGGGTAAAGAAGAGGAAGAAGAAAAAGAGGGGTAGATTTAGGTCAGTAGGGAAGAGGAAGAAAGTGCTAAAGTACAGTATGAGAAAGGTAGTGAGGAAAAAGGGAAGGAAATTAAGACAAAAGGAGAGGACAAGGAAAAGGAAGAAGAAAAAATGTATAGCAGAAGGAGACTGCAAGTTAGATATTTAATTTTTTTTTCTCCTTGTATTAATTTTTATATACTATAATAAAAGGTAATAGATAAGTAAATGTTTTTATAGAAGAAAAATTAATTTCTTTTAAAGGAACTTACAAATAAGTTACAATGTGTACAAGTGCATGGAGTAACATGCAACAGTCAGTAAATGATAATATAATTGTTAATTAAGAAGAAAAGAGTTATATTGCTGACCTAGAAAATGTTATTTGGAAAAAAATAAATAATTGATAAGTTAAATTGAATAGAAATTATATTAGACTAATGACCTTTAAAATGTTAATTGGATAAAAATTGATCATCGTGAGAGAGTGTTTCTGTTTAGCAACAGTGAATCATTTTTTTTTACAAGCAAATACAGTACAGTCATTGATATTTTCTTGAAACTGTGTAGTCAGAGAAATTTTAAATTCAACTGTTGTTTACATTTTCCAAAAGTGGAAGTAGGTAATATGAAAAAGAATTAATGGGTTTTATAAATGCTGACACTGTGGAAAGAAAATAATAATTTGAAGTTGTATGGGAAGTGCATCCACTGTTTTGGTAATGTTGACTTTTAGAAATAACTGACGTTTATGTGCCATAATTTCAGGAAGGATGTCGTAAATGACATTTCATTTTTGATTTGGGTGTGTCAGATATTTTTGGGTTTAATAATTTTCAATTTGGAAGCTGACACTTTCTTCCTGTGATGTGAAATTGGTATGCACTGTGCTTGTCTCTTTAAAAAAAAAAAAAATGACTTGAGCTGACATTTCATCCAAATGTAATAAGTTAATAAAGGCTCTATATATGTACATCAGCTGTGCAGTAATGGCACACCTTGATTTTCTTTGTTTTTTAGTGTTGCAGAGATATTTTTCTGTTCTCACAAAGCCTATTGGTGATACTGATAAGGTTATGTTACTAGGTAGTGGATTGTCATCATAATATTTTGTTTTATGTGAATTTAGTGAGTTTGGTGATTGTAAGTTTGACACAGCCAAAGGTGAAACTTTAGTTTAACAGTGTATTATAAAGGGTACTACAGCGAATATTATAATATTTTGCTACAATGTTGTCTAATTGTACTACAGTTAATGTAATAATATTTGGTTACAATGTTTACTAATTTATTTTTTGTAAAANATTACTTTCACTTGAAGATAAGGCAATTGGTAAGTCCTTAATAAAAACTTTAGTTAATTAGTCTAAGGAAAATGTTTGGATATTATAGTTACTGTAAAATGTATCAGTGAAGGTTTTTGAATTTAAATATACTTTTGCAATTAGGTAATGGAAGCTCAAGCTGTTATGGGCAATTGTGTAATTGTAACTGAGTTATTAATGCAGAGTACAGAACCGGAAGTGGCTTTATGAATGTTTATAAATTTTATTTCAAGTGAAAACTGTGTTAATGTAAAGAAACGTATAATTAATTGANTTTTGATTTTTTTGAAAATTGTGTAACGTAAAGAGTTGCCAACAGGAATTAATGGGAGGATTAATTAAGGATGCAGTAAATGGTACTTAAATTTCTAAAGGTTGAAGTGGTTGAGGTGTTGTAGAGTATTGAGCCTTAAGAGTATTTGAAATGTAGTAGGAGATGTTGCTGCAGTTTATGGTGTCCTGGGATCAGTGGCACAAAGTGAAGTGTATTTGTTTGGGACAGGTCTGGGGCCCTTTGTTTTTTGTCAGCACTGGCCTAGTGAGAGGCAGTCGCATTGGC
>NQII01002975.1:0-31257 GCA_002778355.1 Clitarchus hookeri
GTGTGAAGAAACTGCGAATAGACTGTGCAGTCTCGCATGGAAATAAAATGGCGTTGTTGCCCAATCAGACAAAAGGCCCATTCCTGGAGCCTCCCACGGCCAATCAGAGAATGGGTACGCCTCATTAAACGAACCACCACAATATCCCATTCCAACCCAGTGTACACAAAGTACACAATTGTGCTCACGCACATGTAAATACTGTTCACGGGAAAGTGAGCACTTTTGAAAGCCGCGCTAAAGATCTACTTTTATACGCATTCCGTATACTTCCCCTATAGCCTATGTAAAATGAACATTGCCGCGGGTTTCACCTCTGTATTCATGCATCTTTCGGGTGAAATTGTGAAATTATTACAAAAGAAAATATTTAACAGTTTTGCTAATTCGTATACTTTTGTGCATTAAATTTACATAAAATAAAACAAGTAATTTAAGTATTCTCAAATGTTTTTCTAGCACTTTTAATTCAGCGTCAATAAATGGAACTACTTTATCTCCATCGTTACCATTGTGCCCGTTAAAATACATGCAGGAACGGGCAGCAACATTTTTCAAACGTTGATTTTCAAATTGCTCAGTTTACAGTGAAGCGCCTTTTAGGTAATTTTTGGTCTGTACTGCACACTGCGAAGCTCAATGATCAATGATCTTGCTGAGCGTAAAT
The DNA here is from genome assembly GCA_002778355.1 of Clitarchus hookeri. Taxonomy (NCBI): domain Eukaryota; kingdom Metazoa; phylum Arthropoda; class Insecta; order Phasmatodea; family Phasmatidae; genus Clitarchus; species Clitarchus hookeri. Next base: position 668 of record NQII01002975.1, read on the forward strand.
GATTTGCAAGCCGTCTTACTGGTCTAGATCGTAAATGGTCCATAGCTGAACCTATACCCTACAGCTCACTAACTGTGACAACTAAACTAGTGTTGTTTTGACTGAAGTACAGGCTGCATCATAATTTGTATTCTTTGCCACACATGAAACCGTTAGTTAATTTCGGTCTGAGAGGGATATTTCACCGCAGAGTAGATAGGCCTAAGTCTACAAAGACGACATCGCGTGTCGGTTCCTTTGATGCAGGCGCACACATTCGCCGACTGTCTGTGGGAAAATCTGGAATTGGCCTCGTGTCTGGATGCTGCGAATGGTCCTCTATTCGCTGGGCTGCCAGCTGTGGCAAGTAAGTTAGCAGGCGCTGATTAGCGAACGGCGTTCTGATATGTGACGCCATTTTGGTGGCGCGTGCAGCTAGATTTTGCGTCATAAATACTGTTTCGCATTTATGTATAGTTAGGNGTGTGAAGAAACTGCGAATAGACTGTGCAGTCTCGCATGGAAATAAAATGGCGTTGTTGCCCAATCAGACAAAAGTCCCATTCCTGGAGCCTCCCACGGCCAATCAGAGAATGGGTACGCCTCATTAAACGAACCACCACAATATCCCATTCCAACCCAGTGTACACAAAGTACACAATTGTGCTTACGCACATGTAAATACTGTTCACGGGAAAGTGAGCACTTTTGAAAACCGCGCTAAAGATCTACTTTTATACGCATTCCGTATACTTCCCCTATAGCCTATGTAAAATTAACATTGCCGCGGGTTTCACCTCTGTATTCATGCATCTTTCGGGTGAAATTGTAAAATTATTACAAAAGAAAATATTTAACAGTTTTGCTAATTCGTATACTTTTGTGCATTAAATGTACATAAAATAAAACAAGTAATTTAAGTATTCTCAAATGTTTTTCGAGCAGTTTTAATTCAGCGTCAATAAATGGAACTACTTTATCTCCACCGTTACCACTGTGCCCGTTAAAATACATGCAGGAACGGGCAGTAACATTTTTCAAACGTTGATTTTCAAATTGCTCAGTTTACAGTGAAGCGCCTTTTAGGTAATTTTTGGTCTGTACTGCACACTGCGAAGCTCAATGATCAATGATCTTGCTGAGGGTAAATGATTTGCAAGCCGTCTTACTGGTCTAGATCGTAAATGGTCCATAGCTGAACCTATACCCTACAGCTCACTAACTGTGACAACTAAACTAGTGTTGTTTTGACTGAAGTACAGTCTGCATCATAATTTGTTTTCTTTGCCAAACCTGAAACCGTTAATCAATGTCGGTCTGAGAGGGATATTTCACCGCAGAGTAGATAGGCCTAAGTCTACAGAGACGACATTGCTTTGATGCAGGCGCACCCATTCGCCGACTGTCTGTGGGAGAATCTGGAATTGGCCTTGTGTCTGGATGCTGCGAATGGTCCTCTATTCGCTGGGCTGCCAGCTGTGGCAAGTAAGTTAGCAGGCGCTGATAAGGGAATGGCGTTCTGACATGTGACGCCATTTTGGTGGCGCGTGCAGCTAGATTTTGCGTCATAAATACTGTTTCGCATTTATGTATAGTTAGGGGCAGTGATATTTCGCGAAAAGATTTCGAGACAAGATATATATAGTCCAAAGCACTGTAGGGTCGTCCAGCTTCTTTGATTGACTAAAAACGGTTCTGGCCAGTGTTAACCGTTAACGCACGAATCACGAAGGTTCGGTGTCGGAGTTACTTAATCCCGAGTGGCTTGGTCAAAGACGGACACGGCACCAGCAACCAATGGAGGTATAACAACAGCTGAGGTGTGTATACAGTATTGAAGTCTACTGTGTGCTCCAATTTTTACGCGAAAAGTCACTGGCCCTATCAATATGAATTAAAACAGGAAAAAAAATAGGGCGTTTTGGTAATGCATAGTAAGAATTCGTTGTTATGCAAAATAATCTTACAGAGAATGCGCACGAATGCGGTGCGTTGTCCCTTTGGCGTAATTAACTAGACTCGGTTAAATTTTTGTTTAGATGAGGCGGAGGANGCACGAATGCGGTGCGTTGTCCCTTTGGCGTAATTAACTAGACTCGGTTAAATTTTTGTTTAGATGAGGCGGAGGACGAAATAGCTTGAAAGCAGAACTGTACCAGGGCTTGAGAAAAGTTGGAACTAACCGTGAATGGACTCGCGATGTCCAGCCTGGCAACATAAAAGCTACAGCAATTGGTTATAAACACAGAGGTATATAAAAAAAAACTGAGAGATGGTAGATAAGGGATTACTTTGTGCATCAACGCAGATGAATTAAACAACAGCGATAACGCAGTGTATAGTCCATTCACGGTTACTTCCAACTTTTCTGAAGCCCTGCTGAATTAATACTTCTAGGATATTCCTACGCCTCGAGCAAACAAAGCTTAACCTGGACTAGAAAATTACGCCAAAGGGACTGCGTACTTCATTTGTGCGCACTCAGTGTAATAATATTTTGCATAAGAACAATTTCTTACCCGGCATTAACAACATCTGTTTTCTCTCACTGTTTTTATTCATATTCATCATAAATAAAATGCTATAATTTATTGATTGAATACAAGTATAATTTCAATTGAAATAAAAATAAGTTACTTTTATGTTACCAGAAGTATAAAACGCTTGTGATACGTGTCATATTTAGGATATACGCAAACACGTCATACATGGAATGATTTTTCAAAGGTTATATTAAAAAAAAGTGAAGAAACCGCGAATAGACTATATAATGAAATACCGCAATTCCAGTGATGGCGGAAGCTGACTACTGGTACAATCTTTGTGTTCTGTTCTTGGGCCGTCCGGTACATCAAAGTCAGTTCGTTAGCAGGCTTTTGGTAATTTGATATAGAGTTAGTGGCTCGCTTGCTAACATCCCGCGCTGTTTGTCGTGTGGCAATGGAGAACATTTGTCCTGTGTTAGAACTGATTAATTTGCATTAAGAACATAACATATTAAAAATGATATATCATATTTCGAGAACCACCTAACCAATTTAAACCATATTTTGTATGCTGCAGAGCATCCGGTAAACATAACATTTTGAAACTGATATTGTTGTTAATAAGCCATTTTGAAAAATAGCAACGAATGAAAAATTTTAAATTTTTACTTTATGTAGAAGAAACTATAGAATAAATTTTCACCCAAAATGGTATGTAGGTAATTATATAAAAGGCCAGGTGAATGTAAGTCATTGAACCTGATAAGGTACTTATTTTTTAAATGGTGGCAAAATAAATAGTTGAGGTTAATTTGGTATATCTACTGTATCATTTAACGAATTTTGATCAAATTTTGTATGCAGAAAGTATCTACTAGAAGCATTAAATATGTCGAACATAGCCACTTTATTTTAAGTCGTTTTGTAAGATAGCTCCACATTAATAAATAAAGTTATTATGTCATATCTCGGTAAACGATAAACCGATTACTACCACATTCGGCAGAAACTAGTAGTACTGCGGCAGATTATGTTAAATTATATGCTTCACGTAAGTCAGTCACTTATTTTTAAAACGGCAGCCGTATAGTCATTTTAGCTTAGTATATATTATCGTCGAAACCATGTAATTAATTTCAACATAATTTTGTATGTTTGCTGTATATATTAAAGCGTCTATTTTAAGCATCTTCTGTCCGCCATTTTGTAACACACGCTACATGAAAATATAAAGTTTTTATGTAATATCTCGGGAAACAATTGACATTTTCCTACCAATTTGGCAAACAATTTGCACTGCAACGGGTGGTGTAAACTACTATGTTTTAGAAAGGTTAGGCAATTATTTTCAAATTTATGGCTATATAAATATTTTTGCCCAGTATCTTTTATTAACGAAACAAATTCCAAATTACCTTTGTATGTTGGCAGTATCAATTAAAACCATCAAATTGGTTCATACAGAGCCTCATTTCTCAGCCATTTCGTAAGTTAGCCCCACAATAAAAATTAAGTTTTTATGTCAAATCTCGGGGAACAATCAGCCCATTCTCATTAAATTTGGCGAAGAAGTTGTATTAAGATAGGCCATATAAATATACGTACTTTTCAAGTGGGACAGACACTTATTTTAAGAATGGCGGCTATAAAATAATGTTGTCTTTGTGTAGTATATCTACGAAATTATGTTATCGATTTTAGCTTTTCTTTGCAATACTGGCAGTATACAATCATCGAATGTGCTAAAACATATATTTTTTGTTCTCCATAAAAAATAAAGAGTCTTTATACTATATGTCAGGGACCAATCAACTGATGATCACCAAATTCTTCACACAAGTAGCGCTATGGTATGCCATGTAAACTTACGTGTTTTAAGTTGCCCAGTCACTTATTTTCTATACGGCGGCTCTGTAAATATTCCAGGTTAGTAAATCCTATATTTCGAAACATCAGACTGATTAAATTCGAAGTTGATGCTCGAATTCGACCTACGTTACGCAGTTGATTGCACACTAGCTTATGGGGCAAGGTTTTCTGGGTTCGAGTCCCGGGTAAGGCACGTGCGTATTTGTAATTGTCTGACTACTCTTGCATATCTTTCTGGTTTAGTCTCTAATGGTATTGCTTTCAACGAGACAAGTCCTACCTTCCAACTCAGCTTTAAAAAATGTTTGCACCCATGTCGAGGGAGGAAAGTTTGCTCTTTAGTTTGTACACTGATGCATTGTTACGTAAACGTATGCGGTAGTAAATTACGAACGTGCCAGTTCTTCTGACGAGTATCGCAACAACAGGAATTGAAAAAAAAAAACCAGTACTTGGCGAATCGCGGGGGGAAACACATGGCAGGAGAAAGATCCACAAAGGGAGTGACGATTACTGTGTGCGCGTACACTCCTTCACAACAACAAGAATAACAACAAGAACAACAAAAGTTTCTGCAGGTGAAAATGGGAGCTCGCGCTCGCGTTACGTGCGGGAATTGTGCCGAACTCGCGACTAACAGGCCGTAAACAGTCTTAACTTCCAGGACTCTTATTACGTCCTGCCACACCTGGCGGTCTCACCTGTGAACTATTAAAACTACCCGTCCCGCCACTTCTGCCGTACCACTCCAGTCATCGCCAAGGTAACGGCTCCCCTTAAGGCTGTTCAAGTACCCAAAATTATTCTCTTATTTCTAAGATATTTTACAGGTTTGTGACAAGACACCGAGCAGCCCTGCTAAAAGTGCTAGTTAAAAAAAATCCATTAAAGAAACATTAATTACAGTTTGGAATGCATTCCTCGATCCAATGAAATTTGTGAAAATAAAGTAACACATTTGCTAAGGCCACATTAAAATAATTTGTATTTGTTTTGTCATCATGAAATAAATAAATTGCTTGGAGGCGCACTGAGTGCTTTGCCTGTAGTTTTACGTTACGTTTTACAATTAATTGAAGACAAAAATTACTGGAACTAAGCCCTTATTCCATGTGAGCGAAGTGTTGGATGGTTAAGTAATTCTTCAGGACATTCTTACGACGCAGAGAATCACTTCAGCTGGATGTGGGTTCGGCCCGTTATTCATTGACGTGGACGCGGTTATGTATCGCGGAATTAGACATCTTGAAGCTACCCGTGCTCCATCTCTAATGGAACGCATGCGTACACGAATATGTACGGAAGAACGTAAGAAAGCTGAGCAGCTCCCAACTATTTTCGCGTTCGTGAATCCGAGAAGCTAATATGTAGGAATCAAGTATTTCGTTTGATGATATTCGTTTTTCGTGGCCGTTGTTATTTACAGGAAAATCGATGGCATGGACTTGTGGTGACTGCTATCGTCTTTGTTCTAAACCTTTTAGGCACACTTTATGTGTAATTTCTGTTGCAAATACGTAAATTATGACGCGTGTTGTACTTAAGCTAACACACCTGTTCGTTGTATTCTACCAAGGCGAAACGAGTTCGATTCCCGGCTGGGTAGCTCCCGGATTTTCGCACGTGGTAATCGTGCCGGTCGATGCCGCTGGTCGGCGGGTTTTCTCGGGGGATCTCCCATTTCTCCCGCCGTTGTATTCCGTCCCTGCCCCACTCACCTCGCCTCACCCTTATAGGTTCTCAAGACTCCGATGTTAAGAGCCGCCCAGATCTCTTCACTCCGCTGCCCTTGTTTCGTTGTCACATCCAATGCGATGCAGGATTTTATCAATAACTCGGTTGACAAATCAGTTACCCACTGGGATGGACATTGATCATTGAGGCTTATAAGTGTACAGCAACAGCCAAAAATAAAACTTCATGTACGTTACTTCACAACTGTGGGTTTGACTGTTGATAAACACACGTGCGTAGAAAAAGTCAGCCAGGAAGTGACAAAATAACACGTGTGTATTTGCGTCGTAGGGTAGCTGTAACCTTATTTCGGTACCAGCATCGAAATTATTTGAAATCGTTTTACAGCTATGTTTGTCGCGGAAAAAATTCAAGCAGAGCTGAAGGTGTTCTGTTAAACAAACACATTGTTCGGTAGCAATAACAAATAGATCTGCTGTAGGAACTATGAGTATAGCTGCGGGTACAATCACAAACAGGGCCACAGCAGCACATGCTGTTGATGTTACTATATACTTTTATAATACGAAACCAACAATCCACTCGATTACTGTCCCTATATAAATAGTCAATATCCTGAGATTGCATGGTTTGACAGTTAGATTTATATGGGCATTTAATAATGTTCTACTTTCAAACTATTCGTCTATCTCATGAAATCAGAGCATAGCTAAGAAATTACGGCAAATTGACAACCCACCGAATTTGCGCGCACTCATTTCAATATTATTTGGCGTGAGAACAATTTCTTACTTGACTTTATCAACACGCCTGTTATTTATTTTTTTATCCGCAATAATTTTGAAACAAACATTGTAATTTTGAGGTAAAATATATGCAAAATATTAATTGAACAAAAAAAAATCTACTTTATGTCAATGTAAGTATAAAACGCTTCTGATAATACACATATTTAGGAAAACCAAGAAACACGTCATACATGGGGTGATTTTTCAAAAGTTTGTTTCAAATATGTGAAGAAACTGCGAAAATATAGGTGTCAAATATTTACAAAACTACTGGAAAGTCGTGCATTGAATCTTGCTACAGATTTCCCACTAATAAAATTATAGCGCCACTGCTGAAAGTGTCGCAGGTACACACAACACGACGAGAACACTGCAGGCCAGTTCAAAGCCATGCGCGTAGCGGCGATGGCGCACTTGATGCGTGTTGTAGTGTCGCCCTTATCGCTCCCGCTCTTCTCGGCATCGAACGCGGAAAACTGATCCAGGTAGACGGGAGCCTTAAACACGTTACACAACTTCCACCTTACCCCCCTGCCGCCCGCTCTAAACGCGCGGGACCCCAGTCGAGTCGCTAATTACTCCGCCGTTCACTCATTAGCTCGCCACACGAAAGCACATACACACACACACACACACACTCTCCCCGCTGTTGACGCGGTGCCGTCAGAGAGGTTTAATAATGCGTCAATTTGTCGCCGGAAAATTGGTTGTGGCTGCAGCGGCGAAGTAGAAACTCGGCCAGGTGTCCGGGTGATGTGGTGGAAGTACGCGGAGAAAACCAGTAGGAGTCGCAGCGTCAGTGAAGCCCGCACACGCAGCTATTAAGGCTCCTATGCACCTGACGCTGTTCAGCGCGTGCCATGCCTAGAGGGGCCGCAGAAGTGTAGTGGTTAGACAACTCGCCTCCCACCTAGGCGAACAGGGTTCGACTCCCGGCGGGGTCGTTTCCGGATTTTCGCACGTGGGAATCGTGCAGGACAGTGTCACTGATCGGAGGGTTTTCTCGGGGATATCCCGTTTCACCCGTCCTTGCACACCCGCGCTGTTCCATATTAAGCTCCCTTCACCCTCATCGATTCTCCAGACCTCGATTTTAAGAGCCCTCCGCCTTCTCCACTCGATAACCAGAAGCGATTGAGTGATACGGGAGAACTTTCACAACTTTGTCACTCATACTTGTCATGAATTCTTCATGGTAACGAGGAAACCCAGGTTTTCATTAGAAAGACAGGTGTTGTGTGGTTTGTGAATAACCATTTTTTAAATTAATCTTGTTCCAGGCAGGAAACACGTCGNTTAGAAAGACAGGTGTTGTGTGGTTTGTGAATAACCATTTTTTAAATTAATCTTGTTCCAGGCAGGAAACACGTCGATTTTCATTTCTATGTATCTTGTATGGAAATGAATTTTTTCATTACTTGTGTACGACGATAAAGAATGAAGTGGTTAGAACTGTTGTGCCGAGGTTTCATATGTTGATTCATGTAGTGCAGCAGGAGCACTGTCAACCATGAGCAAGTTGACTGAATGCAGTCGGAGCAGCACATGAGAGTTGACCAGCAGCGTACAGACGTATGGTCGTACTTTTCTCCTACCTCTGAAGGAATCTGAGCAACCAGACTCTGGTAACGCAATTTTCTCTTAACCATTTTGATAATAATTTACCTCTATAAATACACTTAATACGACAAAGGCAAAACTATACCACGTTATAATATTGTTTCTTTTTTTTTTAATTTTCTTTCAGAAAGTAGTATTTCCAGAATTATTATTTACTGAGACATGTAGGGGAGACTGGGTACGGTTGTAACAGGGTACGGTTGTAACAACTCGAATATTCGCAGAACTTTCCAAGGTGTTGTGAGGGGTACAAGGGGAAAGACACGCGGCTTGCCTGTACGGACCTGATCGGCAGTGTTGCGTCGCCCTCCGCGCGCTTTGTTCGGTTGTAGAGAGATCTGTAGTGTTTTGTCAACCAAAAGTAAGTATTTTTGATCGATTTCTTTCTTGAGTTGCTTCGTAAATTTTATAATTTACGTTTTGAGATCTTTCCTACGTAATTGGTGGACTTAAGAGGTAAGTAAACAGTAATTAATTTTTGTGTAGGTAATTTTCTCTCGCCTCTGAGACTGTTTCACAGGCACATTGGGGGGGGGGGTACGGTTGTAACATTTTTGTGGGTACGGTTGTAACATTAGTAATATTTTGGTTTTACATTGTAGATGCCCAGTAAACGTGCCAAGAAGACATCGATAGGTGTAAGCGACATATCACGATACAAGGATGCATACGACGAAGTTAAAAGTGGGAGTTCTTTGAGACGAGTAGCAGAGATATACAGAGTTAACAACGTCTCTCTGCTTCGAAACATACGAAAGAGAGATTCCGCGAACGAAGGTGCCGAGGCAGAAAATATTAGTATGGGATATGTAGCTCATAACAGAGTCTATTCAGAAGATCAAGAACATCTACTCACCAAATACCTCGTTCGTTGTACAGATATGCACTTCGGTATTTCTGCTAAGGAGGTAAGAAAGTTAGCATTTGAACTCGCCATTAAATACAACTTAAATATACCTCAATTTAGAAATTGTTCTCTTTGATTAGATACTATTTTGCTAGCTTCAGATTGTTTTTAAATACGACGTTAACTTGAAAATGTAAAATTTTATAAAGTGATTAAAGAAGACTGTTTAAAATGTTACTAAAATGGTACCATATTAAACCTTAAATAATGTTATAGTACTCACATGTGATTTCTTAGTAATACAACTGATTGAAATGCGTGCATTGTGTATTATCTGTGTCTGCTTCAAGTGACCCCCATCACTGTTACAACCGCCCTTGGCATGGGGTCAGTTGTAACAGTGGCACACGTTTTGTGAAACGTCTCCAGTCTGGCAACTACTGCATCTAGGCCTATCAGTTTAATATAAATTTGAAGACAAATGAGTACCCTTCTATGTCAAGCGACTTATTTGTTGTTTACAGCCAGAATGGCAATTCTACGAGCGACCAAGGCAAAATTGTTACAACCGTGCCCAGTCTGCCCTATAAGCGCAAAAAACAATTTCCCAGAAAATACATGATGTTTCAGAAGCGATGGTCAAAAATGTAGGGATGAGACTTACAACTGANGGCATGGGGTCAGTTGTAACAGTGGCACACGTTTTGTGAAACGTCTCCTGTCTGGCAACTACTGCATCTAGGCCTGTCAGTTTATAATATAAATTTGAAGACAAATGAGTACCCTTCTATGTCAAGCGACTTATTTGTTGTTTACAGCCAGAATGGCAATTCTACGAGCGACCAAGGCAAAATTGTTACAACCGTGCCCAGTCTGCCCTATAAGCGCAAAAAAACAATTTCCCAGAAAATACATGATGTTTCAGAAGCGATGGTCAAAAATGTAGGGATGAGACTTACAACTGAAGAGAAGCAAAAAAACCGCTCCAGTAAACATGTGTCAGGAAATTACCCGTTTACGAGATAATGGAACTTGTGTGCTGGTTGGGCCTCCAGCGAACTCCGACCGCCTTGATAACGTAATACGGCAATGTTGCGTTTACAGCGGCACCGGACAAGTCTCGTCTACAATACAGCAGACGTAACTACGCCTGGAGGATTGCAGCGTTGGTTTGTACAGGCTTTCCAAAAAATGAAGAATGATCCTGTATTGCTCAAACGCATTACGACTAGACAGATGCATTCCCGTGCATAGTCTGCATTTTGAACACCTACTGTAAACGTCTTCAGTTAACATGTTCTTACTGTACTGTACCTTGTGTATCCATAGACTTTACTGTTGTTCAAACAGAACCGTTGCTTTCGTGTATGTTCAAACACATTTCTGTGGTGCTGAAGCAACAATTACGACTTGTACTGTGTCGTGATTGATACAATACATCAAAGTGTCACTGTTCTGTTGGCATCCATACTTCATATTCACCGGGCCGCAACCTGCACAAAACAAACATCTCGTAAACGGTTAATTTCCGGACCCATGTTTTGCTTCTCATGTCATTTTTGCTTCACTTAATTTGTGCGTCTCNTTTCCAAAAAATGAAGAATGATCCTGTATTGCTCAAACGCATTACGACTAGACAGATGCATTCCCGTGCATAGTCAGCATTCTGAATACCTACTGTAAACGTCTTCAGTTAACATGTTCCTACTGCACTGTACCTTGCGTATCCATAGACTTTACTGTTGTTCAACCAGAACCATTGCTTTCGTGTATGTTCAAACACATTTCTGTGGTGCTGAAGCAACAATTACGACTTGTACTGTGTCGTGATTGATNCGTGTATGTTCAAACACATTTCTGTGGTGCTGAAGCAACAATTACGACTTGTACTGTGTCGTGATTGATACAATAAATCAAAATGTCACTGTTCTGTTGGCATCCATACTTCATATTCACCGGGCCGCAACCTGCACACAACAAAAATCTCGTAAACGGTTAATTTCCGGACCCATGTTTTGCTTCTCATGTCATTTTTGCTTCACTTAATTTGTGCGTCTCATTCCTACCTTTATGATCATCACTTCTGAAACATCCTGTATTTAAGTACACAATCCTCTTAAACCTGGAATTTTTTTCCGCGTTTGAAGTCAAGAAGTGCGGGAGAGATAGAGGCGACACTGCCATGCACTTCATGTGCGTCGTCGCCTTTACGCGCAAGGCTCTCAACTGACATGCTGTGTTCTGGTCTTGCTGCGTGTACCTACGGGACTTTTAGAGGCGAAACAATCATTTTATTGGTGACAAGTCTGTAGCACATTTCAGTGCAGGGCACTTTAGTAGTTTCGGAAGTTTTCGCACAGAATATTTTAAGCCACAACAGTTTGAAAATGCCGTTTTTGGCCGTGTCATGGAGATTCGAAATAGTGTTCACAAAAACGAGATATGTTGAAAGTTGCAGTCCACCCTTGTCTAAAGTATTATTTAGTATCACGTGCAATCATATTGTGTGCGCTTAGAATAGCGTGTTTTAAAAATGTGTATTAAAACAAACACTACAAACTACAGTAGTTTGTGCGCCAGGTAGACGGGCACCTTAAGGCTGTTCCAGAACTAAAAAAATGTTTTTTTCCTATATTTTCAGAATAATTATGGTTTCGTCACTTGATATCGATAATTTCGTAAAAATACCAAATCATGAACTAAATCAATTATGTTTAGAAAAAATTAATTATAAAATTTTTGTTTTTACAAATAAAAAAAACTATTTTAACACTGAGTTTGGTTTCAGATTAAGTATTATCGGAGTAACCGAAGTGGCTGTTACAATTGATTGGAAATCTGACCTTTGGTTCAACTGTGGTAAAGCTATTTCGACTTAAATTCCACCCGAAAATTCAAAATTTAAATACAGGCTAATAGTTTGTGTCAAATCAATATATTTCGCTGAATTCCAATCATATGAATAACTATTTTGGTCGATATCATAGCGTATTAAATTTGTTCCATTTTGAGATTCGCACCAAAATAAGGAGTACTTTAGATTTTTTTTTATAGTTTGTTAAATTTATTTTAAGTGATTTTCTTCCATTGTCATACTTTTTCCAGCCTATTAATTAGTTCACAACGAAAAATGGAGTATTGTGCAAAAACGAAGAAAATAATTTTAGACCTTTGAGTGCCCTTAACGCTCTCCTGTTAGGTTGGACGGTAAAAGCGGCGTTGCTTCGTACTTTTTAGGTTGTTAAGGTGTTGGTTTTTTCAAATGTATTTTAAAGGTGTGTTACTATATTTACTTTAATTGAACCAATACAAAATGATTACAAAATATTTTTTAACATTTTTATAAATGACTAAAAATATTTTAAGTTAAAATTATTTCTCAGGCAAATTTCAATGACTTCATTCTCACAAAAATATTTATTTCAGATAATACATTTCTTTAAGGGCTATTCCTACGAAGTCTTTAGCAGAGGATTTTAAATGAGGAGTCAGTGTTAAAGAAATTCATCCACAATGCATCAACTATAAAGATAACAGTTTCATACAAAAAAATTCCACGCAATTTTCTCAGAAAATACTGCCACGTTAAGAAATGTTATATATATATATACTTTTTGTAAAATGTAAATTATAATATTAATTTTCTGAAAAATTATATGGCAATATATTTTAACGTGTCAGTATTCCTGAAGAAATGCCCCGTAGAATACTTTTCGTTAGAAACGGTTATCTTTAAAATGTATGCATTGAGAAATAATTTATTTTACAAAGATTTCCAATATAAACTGTGTGTCTGCAAGCTTGGTAATTAGCGCTCTTAAATCGTAGGAAGGCAATCAAGCGATTTCTTTCTAGGTTTCGGGCCGCAGTGGTGTGGTGATTTACCCACTCACCTCCCACTAACGCAAACGGGGTTCGATTCCCGGTGGGGTCGCCCCTGGATTTTTGCATGTGGGAATCGTGCCGACCATGAAACTGGTCAGCAGGTTTTCTTGGGGATATCCCGCCCCCTCCCTTCCAGCCCTTGCAATCCGGAGCTGTTCCAATCTCATCTCGCTTCACCCTCACCAACTCTCAAGACCTCGATATTAAGAGACGCCCAAATCTCTCCACTTTTTTTAGGGTTGTAATTGTGGAGATTGTAAATGTTTTTTTTATGAAACGTAAACTGAAAATAAAGATGCCACACATTAAATTTCAAAGAAATTTCTTTACCATGTTATGTTAACGGAAAAAGATTATTTATTTGTATCCATAAACATAAATCAGGTATATATGTTACAATTTTACGAAATATGATAAAATAATCAAATGACATGTTTTCCGGAACATGTCCGGCTCTCCGCACCTCCTCCCCTCCTGTACCAGATCCGCCAAGGTATCACANATCTCGTAAACGGTTAATTTCCGGACCCATGTTTTGCTTCTCATGTCATTTTTGCTTCACTTAATTTGTGCGTCTCATTCCTACCTTTATGATCATCACTTCTGAAACATCCTGTATTTAAGTACACAATCCTCTTAAACCTGGAATTTTTTTCCGCGTTTGAAGTCAAGAAGTGCGGGAGAGATAGAGGCGACACTGCCCTGCACTTCATGTGCGTCGTCGCCTTTACGCGCAAGGCTCTCAACTGACATGCTGTGTTCTGGTCTTGCTGCGTGTACCTACGGGACTTTTAGAGGCGAAACAATCATTTTATTGGTGACAAGTCTGTAGCACATTTCAGTGCAGGGCACTTTAGTAGTTTCGGAAGTTTTCGCACAGAATATTTTAAGCCACAACAGTTTGAAAATGCCGTTTTTGGCCGTGTCATGGAGATTCGAAATAGTGTTCACAAAAACGAGATATGTTGAAAGTTGCAGTCCACCCTTGTCTAAAGTATTATTTAGTATCACGTGCAATCATATTGTGTGCGCTTAGAATAGCGTGTTTTAAAAATGTGTATTAAAACAAACACTACAAACTACAGTAGTTTGTGCGCCAGGTAGACGGGCACCTTAAGGCTGTTCCAGAACTAAAAAAATGTTTTTTTCCTATATTTTCAGAATAATTATGGTTTCGTCACTTGATATCGATAATTTCGTAAAAATACCAGNAAAATGTTTTTTTCCTATATTTTCAGAATAATTATGGTTTCGTCACTTGATATCGATAATTTCGTAAAAATACCAGATCATGAACTAAATTAATTATGTTTAAAAAAAATTAATTATAAAATTTTTGTTTTTACAAATAAAAAAAAATATTTTAACACTGAGTTTGGTTTCAGATTAAGTATTATCGGAGTAACCGAAGTGGCTGTTACAATTGATTGGAAATCTGACCTTTGGTTCAACTGTGGTAAAGCTATTTCGACTTAAATTCCACCCGAAAATTCAAAATTTAAATACGGGCTAATAGTTTGTGTCAATTCAATATATTTCGCTGAATTCCAATCATATGAATAACTATTTTGGTCGATATCATAGCGTATTAAATTTGTTCCATTTTGAGATTCGCACCAAAATAAGGAGTACTTTAGATTTTTTTTTATAGCTTGTTAAATTTATTTTAAGTGATTTTCTTTCATTGTCATACTTTTTCCAGCCTATTACTTAGTTCACAACGAAAAATGGAGTATTGTGCAAAAACGAAGAAAATAATTTTAGACCTTTGAGTGCCCTTAACGCTCTCCTGTTAGGTTGGACGGTAAAAGCGGCGTTGCTTCGTACTTTTTAGGTTGTTCAGGTGTTGGTTTTTTCAAATGTATTTTAAAGGTGTGTTACTAAATTTACTTTAATTGAACCAATACAAAATGATTACAAAATATTTTTTAACATTTTTATAAATGACTAAAAATATTTTAAGTTAAAATTATTTCTCAGGCAAATTTCAATGACTTCATTCTCACAAAAATATTTATTTCAGATAATACATTTCTTTAAGGGCTATTCCTACGAAGTCTTTAGCAGAGGATTTTAAATGAGGAGTCAGTGTTAAAGAAATTCATCCACAATGCATCAACTATAAAGATAACAGTTTCATACAAAAAAATTCCACGCAATTTTCTCAGAAAATACTGCCACGTTAAGAAATGTTATATATATATATACTTTTTGTAAAATGTAAATTATAATATTAATTTTTTGAAAAATTATATGGCAATATATTTTAACGTGTCAGTATTCCTGAAGAAATGCCCCGTAGAATACTTTTCGTTAGAAACGGTTATCTTTAAAATGTATGCATTGAGAAATAATTTATTTTACAAAGATTTCCAATATAAACTGTGTGTCTGCAAGCTTGGTAATTAGCGCTCTTAAATCGTAGGAAGGCAATCAAGCGATTTCTTTCTAGGTTTCGGGCCGCAGTGGTGTGGTGATTTACCCACTCACCTCCCACTAACGCAAACGGGGTTCGATTCCCGGTGGGGTCGCCCCTGGATTTTTGCATATGGGAATCGTGCCGACCATGAAACTGGTCAGCGGGTTTTCTCGGGGATATCCCGCCCCCTCCCTTCCAGCCCTTGCAATCCGGAGCTGCTCCAATCTCATCTCGCTTCACCCTCACCAACTCTCAAGACCTCGATATTAAGAGACGTCCAAATCTCTCCACTTTTTTTAGGGTTGTAATTGTGGAGATTGTAAATGTTTTTTTTATGAAACGTAAACTGAAAATAAAGATGCCACACATTAAATTTCAAAGAAATTTCTTTACCATGTTATGTTAACGGAAAAAGATTATTTATTTGTATCCATAAACATAAATCAGGTATATATGTAACAATTTTACGAAATATGATAAAATAATCAAATGACAATTAATTTTTAGTTAATGTATTGTGATTAACTTAGTTTGTACATATCTCAGCTCTAATTACTTTTTTATAGGGCAACCAATCTACGCCAACCGTAATTGTTATTTTTAACTAGAAATTAAAGAAACAATAAAATTTTTTGCGTTTGTATTATTCGTCTCTTTGAAATACTTCTTATTAACAGTGTGAATATTTTGTTTAGTGGATAGAAGAAACCAAGTAAGGAATATTATTCAGAGCTCTTACATAGCTCTAAATGTATATTAAAAAACAAAGTATTTCGTTTACTGTATTGGGAGGTAAGAAATATAAATATAAAACAACTTTTTAAATACCTGCATATTTATTGTTGGAGCAGCGGTTTCTCCAAACTATGTAACATGCGTTATCGAAGGAGCACGCAAAACTTAATTTAATTTTCAAACACGATCTTTGACTTTTTTCCTTTGAATACTTAGCGTATCAACAGAGTAATCAGTTTCTGAATAATTTCGAGCGTCAGTACTAACTCGTAAAACATAATTTTAACTTCGCAACACAAATTCTTAAGTAACTTTTAGTTTACAGTTAATGCCGAAATACCTCTACTGAGAAATCAGTCAAACAATTTCTTACAACTTTGGTAAACGCCTGTGCTGAGGATGGTACGCAACATTCATAGTTTTCGTACCTTTTACATTCTAATTTTTAAAAATTTACTTGCCTTCTGACTTTAAGGGTATCCTGTATCAGAAAACGTAATACGAAAATAATCAGTAAAGTAATGAAGTTAATAAACTGTATAGTTGTTGTTAACTTCTCTACGCTTGAAGCCAGTTAGTGCCCTAAGCCTTAAGTTGTACAACCTCTATCTGGAGTAGGCTTTGAAATGTTTACAACATTTTGTATCCCGGCACCATGTGGAATAATATTTCGCAGTGTGTGTTTGACTATTACTCTACATACATCTGCTCAGTAACATTTTAAAAAATTCGGGATCTCCAAATAATTAATTCTATTACTCGGACCCAATTTCCAGTTTCATTGCACCATGCACTCTGAATTTACGGTCAACGTAAGATTGCGAATTCAAAATTCTTCCATAACAGTAAAGGCTGCCTAACTGCTCTACTTTCCTAACGGCAATAAAATAAATCGTAGATTTGTGAAATTTTCCTCTGTAAGAGTAAGTAATATTTTAGTTCAAAAAGTGATATGCTTTCGTAATTACCAGATCTAACCGTGAATGAACTGAGTTCGACTGATGCCGTATATGTTTTATAGGCAAAGGGTTTTAGAGACCGGAATGTTAACTGCCCTTTTAAACTCTCTGGGAATAAAAAGGACTGGCATTATGTAAAATTGCGTTTTAGTATAAACACCATTAGTTTTCCTCATATAATCTATAAATCTAATTGTTGTAACCCATTTATAACATGCCGAAAAATATTTTAATCACGGCAATGAGAATGCGCAGATCTGGTTATTCTGTTTCCCGTGCACTTTTGTATCTAAAGTCACGCTTCTTCTGGCAAAACGTTTTTTTATAATAATCCTAGTGTGTGAGCAATTAATATAAATCAGTCATAGTTTAGACACATATTTATTAATGTGACATTAAAATTGCTAGTTAGCGGCAATTGCGGTTTCTTCAGAGGCAACATTAAAATTTAGCATAGTGGTTATAACTTGAAACAGAGATATTGCAGGAATGTTCTGTTCGTACGGCTAAACTTACGATTGTCTATGCACTGCGGTATTTGCCATATGTTCATTGACTACATTAGTTAGCAATACGTATTGACAAAACATTTCACCATTACCACAGACTACCTAAGAATACAGATGCAAAACAGCCGCTTATTACTCTAACTCCAGCCACACAACACGCCAGAAAAATGGCGTCACTGGCAAATAACACGTCTGAAAGCCTTTCGCCAATGAGCTCCTAGTAACTTCCTTGTCACTCGACAGCCCATACAATAGGAATATTTCGTAGGTCGATATTGTAGTTGTAAGTTCGAAGTCGGTAGACCTGAAAATTTATCGGCAAATATTTAACAGCATTTAAAAAAGCAAAAATTTTAATTTACAAAAAAGTTGCTAGAACTACGTAGCCAGCAAAATCAAGGAAAGCCTTTTATTCGTTAAATTACTATTCATGTAAATCACACTGTTCACTACCGAATTAAATAAAACGTTCACTAGATGCACTGATAAATACGTTCCCATAATAAAAATTATAATATAAATTATTGTATCGTCTACACAACTTAGTTTGGGTGGGACACTCTTACTTTGCTAATGACCATTTTATTACATAGAAATAGTCCTATACTTTGGCAATAGTGATCCAAGAGCTTTATTCACGAACGGAGATAATTGATCACTCGCAAACGTCTACAATCTGTATAATAGTTACCTTTATTAAGACTGCCAGAAAATCAAGTAATAATGTACACTTAACTGATAGTAAAAATAGATTTTGCTAAAAGCGCTGAAGCGGTAACCTAAACATTTGTGTTTGGCGTTTGGATCACTATTGCTAAGCGCCCTCCAATTATAATATTTAGATTTCTATTTCCAGGGTAATTAACTATTTATTTTGTTAATACAAACAAATGTGATGTGTTGTACAGTTTGCTTGACAGAAATCGTTCATTGTTGCCATATAACACAAGACATTTTTTTCCACCATCTCACTTGTGGCCCTGCGGCAGCTAGCGGAACTATTGGTGACGTGGAACGGTAAAGTTCTTAGGGGAGTGTCAAA
This sequence comes from Clitarchus hookeri, assembly GCA_002778355.1. Taxonomy (NCBI): domain Eukaryota; kingdom Metazoa; phylum Arthropoda; class Insecta; order Phasmatodea; family Phasmatidae; genus Clitarchus; species Clitarchus hookeri. The sequence goes on from NQII01002975.1 coordinate 19,501, forward strand.
AGCTTCCCTTCTTGGGCCGAGAACACGTTACACGTACCAAGCATCATGTTACACTTTCACGTTTACGTAAAACGTGGATCTTTTTCGATTGAATATCATGATGCTTCGTGTAAGCACATGACCATGGCATACTGAAGTAAAAGTTTTTGGTGATAAACATTGTTGCTTTTAAGATTGAAAACTACAAAAATTGGTGCCATGCGAGCGTATTTGTGTTTTAAAATTGATGTGGCAAGAACAGGTTGCGGAAGTTTTGGGTTCGTGATTGATACGAACTTTTTAAACAAGTAGGAGATCGCCGTGACCTCCAGAACAAAATCTCTCTGAGAGATTTAGAGATGTCTCTCGTATCTATAGGAATAAATTGTATGTAATAAACTCTGATCTGCTAAGAAAATTAAATTGTATTACGTGGAGCAAGCCTTCTACAAATTTGAAATTAATTGTAAACATTCTGCACTTCTTGCAAGCATTTTTACACATCTGAGATACGTAATTAATGAACTGTGCCAATGTAGAGCTCCCTCAATATTAACGCATTAAAAAACGAAAAACAATCCTAACTTAACTTTTATTACTCTTTCGTCCTTATTTCAGGGATAAAATTATGTGCGTGGTATATCAATTAAAGGCGTGACTAGAAGACATCTCGAAAAGAAAAATAAAATGAAAAGCAAAGATAACACAACATCGTCCCTTATATGATTGACCAGCATGATCGCGTAGTGCAGATTCACGCACCACGTAACACGCGAAAGCTATATATTGACAAGCTTTCCTATAACCAGAACGTAACGTGAAATGATCGCGATAGGTCTCCTTGAAACATATTAGTCAAGGTGAAGCCGGCTTACGTGAGCGTGTTCGTCGTTAAGTGTTACTTGAAACGCGGATTCATCGTAATCTTGGCTTCAAGACCCTTTCACACAATCAAATTTTTCTNGTCGTTAAGTGTTACTTGAAACGCGGATTCATCGTAATCTTGGCTTCAAGACCCTTTCACACAATCAAATTTTTCTGCAATTTACCTTCAGTTTTTATTAAATTCAATTAATTGAATGCCATATGGTGTCATAGAAACGTCATATTCGCGGCAGTTTTCTCTTTCAATTCCTTAAATGTTTCTTTTTTCTACAAGATTTTCGTTTAGAACATGTTTTATACTTTCTGGAATCCAAAATTTCAATCGCCGTTTACAGCTTTTCTGACAATATTAATGGAAATAATCTCATAACAATAAAGTTGTGTGCTCACATTTAAAGTTGTTACAAAATAAGGATACACATATTTTTAAAAGAAGATGTACAGTAATATGAAGACAATTTGTTTGGTTCTAACCACTTATTTTCGTGTCGTGTACGAGTCGAAGATAATTCAAAAATTAGATTTTGCTTTTCGTAATTTTTTTAAAATCTGGTTTAATTCAAATGTTTGTTATAAACTTTTACGTGGAGACACAAACAAATTTATGGCACGCATTTCATTGAAAGGCAACTGATGTAATTTTTGGTTCAATGAAATCAGTTCAAGCAAATGAGTTCAAAAAATATCTGGTTGTGTGAAATAGCTTTTAGACCGCGCGCCATACCAACTTACGGAGAGTAGCGACTGCGCAAATTGCATGCGCACTCTAGGGCGTTTTCCCTATACGCGAAGAAGCCTCGAGGCCGAAGATGTTTCCTTTCCCCTGCCCCCTTCCTGCCTCCTCCCCGCTCGGGAAAACTTGGTAAGCGGCGGTTATTACTCGCGACATGTCCCACTTCTCAAGATACCGCGTCACCGCGGAGTTGTCGACCGACGTTGGAAAAGGTCGGCGAGGGGGATGTCAGAGCGGGGATGTGCTTTTGTCCTGGTGTCATTACCGCTTGGACACGGACCGAGCCAAGAATGCGCACACGCACACGCTCGCACCAACAGCCATTTTGGCTCCCTCCGCTCCTCTTCCTGAGACAAACGTCGGTCATGTTGCCCCTTCATCGTGCTGGCGTCCTTCGCTTGACTCGGACATAGTCTTCAAGTCGGTTTGTAGTCTATTCGCGCTTTCTCAACGCTTCTTTAATCAAACCTTTGAAAAATAACCCCATGCATGAGGTGCTTGGCTATTTCCAAAATATGTCAACAATTACAAGCGGTTTATAGTTGTGTTATCATAAAAATACTTANATGAGGTGCTTGGCTATTTCCAAAATATGTCAACAATTACAAGCGGTTTATAGTTGTGTTATCATAAAAATACTTAATTTTTTGTTAAATTGGATTTCTGCCTATATTTTATTTATAAATTATAATATTTCGAATATAATTAATGTTAATAAAAACAGGGAGAAAATAGTAGTGTTGGCAATACCTAGTACGAAATAGTCCTTACGCAATTTATTATTACACTAAGTGCGCTTAAATGCGGTGTGCGGTTTTTTTGGATTGATTTTATAGATCTGGTTAAGCGTGAGGAGAAGTATATCCGTGAAGGAGATCTTTCTCAGGGCTTCAGTAAAGTTGGAAATAACCGTGAATAGACTATACCATCAATTTCGTAACGTAAGAGGCGTTTGCATAGAACTTTTTAGAAAATTTTTTGCTTAATAGTGAGTGAACACGTTGTATGTTCAACCAATCATACGCGACTAGAGATTAACCTGTGTTTTTTGAAGTAGTGGTCAGTTAGCAGAAGGCGTATTATTTAAAGAAGCAAAGGGAAATAAAAGTTAAGTTTCCTTTTAAAAATTATATATTCAATTAAATGCAACATAATACTTCTTTTTCTTCTCTCCTCATTTTATTCTATTGGCTGAAAGCTTAACGTACACGACACAAAATATAATAACGCAATGTCATACACATCTACACATCGAGTATGTTCTCACACGACAAGAAATGGGATGACCATGCACCATTTCGTAAGAACACCTTCATTCATTTCGATACGTACACGTTTTTAATAGGAAATCGACCTCCAGGAGGACAGTTACGAACATTGGCAGAAAGAAGTTGACACCCATAATGACCCCTTCTTAAGTTACGTAAAACTGCAGGAACGCGTCAAGCACCTTAAGCACTACGGAAATGTCCGTCAATTTCATCAAGAACCAAATTTGAACTACTCATGTATTTCGATATATGTTCTATGGGCTATAGTTTTGAATTAACAAAACCATCACAAGGCTTGATACAATGTGTACATGCCAAAATAAAAATCGGCCGATTGTTATTCGAACAAAAACGTAAATGTAGCACAAAATCAGTACATTTGCAAACATAATTGTTTTAAAATGTATAGAATAATATTTCTTGAAAATTTAAACTAAAAAAATTAGAAAAATATATATCCTTATTTTTAATCCATTTTCATCATCTTAAAAGTTAAAAAAAAATTTGTTTTAAAAATTATTCTTTTCTTAATGATATAAACTAAATGTTTTAAAAATTTACATAACATTTTATGTTTATAAAAAATCGGTTTTGGCATATTTACTGATAATACTTTGTGACCCCAGGGTACCTTCACCAGCGCCTCGTGTGTGCAAGTGCCAACACCCGGACCGTCCCGAGTCCAATAACCACCAACAACTCATCAGTTGGTAAATAGTAACAATAATATTCTTTCAAATTCTTTCTCTTAAACAGATCAAAACTCCTCATCCATCCTAAACCAGAATAAGTTAATGTCATAGCAGAAAATCTGTGATACTTTGCCTCATGAACCCAGTAAAACAAGAAATAATAATTAATTTTATTTTATATAGTAGAACATTTCTTATATTCAACTTTTATATATATTGCAGGTACAATTTCATTTTCAAAACCCGTTTTTTTCTAAATATAAATTCGGGCCTTAATTTATACCGAAAATAGCTATACAAATAATTATATTAAAATGGTGCCACAACGTGACATTACAAAAGCATTAATAAAAGTTCCTCACGCGAGCATAATCAAAACATTTGATGATTACATTATTTACAAGCCACATGGCTTTATCCAAATATATTTGTTGCACATTGAATTCTTTATACTTTACAAGAAAATGCACTAAACAGAGGCAATCATGTCTATACAATTTTTCATAATGAAACTTACACACAAACTATGGAGCGCCAAATGCCCATATCAGCTTTGACCAGAAGGGCCCCTTAATACAATACTTATCTCAAATGCATGATGACGCAGACGGGAACCGAATACCTCGAGTCAGTCCCAGCCTGTTTATTTTATACAACATAATTTTACACACTCTCTCTTACATTGCGATTTTCACAATCAGTTGGCTTATGGGATAATAGCCAATTTAAATTCTTTATTTAAATTGACCCATGCACATGGAACCAAAAACAGTCTTTTACTTTTTTCGGGTGCTTGTTATTTTGCGTCTTGCAACTCCGCCAACGCCAGGGGAAGGGGAAGAATCAAGGAGCAGTGACATCAAGAATCACGTGGTCACCCTGCCGGCAGCGCTAAGGGCGACACTCGTTGCACCCGGCAGTATGAATTTTGACGTGCACGAAGACAGCTGGCTGCCGGGTGCGGTCACTGCTGGACGGCAGGCCCATTTGTCGGCGTTTGGTGATCGATTTTCCAACAAGGATGGTGAGGTTCACAAGCCAGCAGACGAAAATTGNAGGCCCATTTGTCGGCGTTTGGTGATCGATTTTCCAACAAGGATGGTGAGGTTCACAAGCCAGCAGACGAAAATTACATCTTCATATAAAGGTAAGAGAACACCACAATGTCCCCTTTTCAAGCTGCAAGTAACTATTTCCACCTTGATGCGGAAATTTTTCCACCGTAGCTCGTAAGGGGCTTAACGGAGACGCCCAGTTGCCTCATCCTCCGCCTCTTGAAGAAGAGGTGCTCTGAGGAGAAAAGAAGGCCAGCATTTTGGTCCCCCGGAGACTCATCAGGATGGGCAGTCCCGGAGAACCCCCAGATGACCTTTCAGTTGAACCACTAATCCAACAGCACCAAAGGTCCCGTTTAATTGTTCTTCAGCCAGGATCCACTACACAAAAAAAAAACAATAGAGAAACTCACATGAGCTCCCTATTCAGAATTATCAGCCAGATAATCTGAACTTATACTGGCTCCGAAAACCAAATTTTTTTTTCAGCTGAACCTCCACATCGGCATAAAAATTCTGACTGGAGTCGTCCTACTCCTAAGTCCATTACTTTCCTTTTTCTAGCTTCGCATTTTTTTGTAATTTAATTTAAAAAATTTAATACTTAAAAACTCTTAACTCTAAATAATGATGAAATAACCACACAAATGAAAATGAGCCAACTGTATCCGACTTCCGTCCTAAAACATTGACAACATTTACACAAAAATATATTTTTAATTGAGATACATGGGCTTTGTTTCTCCTGTGAGAATTTTCAACATCTTCTAGTAACACAGTAACTGGAGACAAAAATCTCTTTATAATAAATGGTCTCATATTCTTGGGAGCAAACGTTGCACTAAAATTAGCTGCCTTATTACTAAGATAATAAGCTTCAAGAAGTACTTNAAAAAAATTTTAATACTTAAAAGCTCTTAACTCTAAATAATGATGAAATAACCACACAAATGAAAATGAGCCAACTGTATCCGACTTCCGTCCTAAAACATTGACAACATTTACACAAAAATATATTTTTAATTGAGATACATGGGCTTTGTTTCTCCTGTGAGAATTTTCAACATCTTCTAGTAACACAGTAACTGGAGACAAAAATCTCTTTATAATAAATGGTCTCATATTCTTGGGAGCAAACGTTGCACTAAAATTAGCTGCCTTATTACTAAGATAATAAGCTTCATGAAGTACTTTATCACCAACCTTAAATGAAACATCATTAACTTGCTGATTATGACTCCTATCCTATTACTGGTGATATTTATGCAAATTTTTTGCAGCTTCATTCCATATCTCATCTAGATCATTGAAGTACACAGAATTCTAACAAATTTCATGTGCCCCCGCGTATGAATTAAGGGATGAAAAACAGAATGCCCCAAAAATATTTCTGAACGGGCTTGATAAGTGGCATCATACTCAACATAATTTAAACATAGGTATAACTGATTCAATATATCATCCCACTCTCTATGAGCACCAGTCTGGAATGCGCCTACAGCAGCCTTCAAATTTGTATCACTCTGTCTACTAGTTTGCCTTAGGACAATATGGCGAAGTTTTCACAAGCTCAGCTCCCCATGAAAACCTCAGGCGTTTCATCTCAACACTAGCAAAGTAGGTAGCATTATCGGTTACCATATACGCAGGTGAACCAAACGCAGGGCGTAATCTTTGCCCAAGAATTTTACATATTTCACCTGATTTCATACTTTTTAAAGGAAACAAAAACACAAATTTACTAGAGCTATCATCTCCCACGATAATGGAAGTAAACCGAGCGTTATATCTTGGCAAAAGACAAAAAAACTTCGAAATATACTCTTTCCCACGGAAACTGATATACAATAGCACTATATGGTTCTAACTTCCGAGAATTACGTGGCTTAGCTTTCTGGCATTCCTCACAGCCACGTACGAAAATAACAACCTCTCGACTCAATCCTGGCCAATAAAACATTTCCCTAATACGAGAAATATTTTTATCTTGTCCTAGGTGTCCTCCGAAATAAGTGTTATGATAATATTCAAATAACACACGTCTCAAAGAATTAGGTACAAAGTTATCAAATTTCTTTGTTTTGGGATGGACATAACCAACTAACCCTTTCAAGGTATCATACTTGGTACTAGTACCTGATTGGGTATCTGAAATTATTTCCTGAAACTCAGGATAGTAAAATTAATACTGGAGGTGACGGAATTTTTCTTTCAATCGTCTAAATGACGGTTCGTGTTCATTACCCCATGCAAATTCTACTCCTTTCCGTTTAAGGGCATTTAGGGGTTCCGCTATGTTAGAAAAATCATAAAAAAATATAGAAAAAAATCCTACCATGCCCAGAAATCGTCGAACGCCCCGTACATTTTTAAAGGGAAGGAAATGTTCACCACGGGTCGAATTTTCTCCGGGTGCATTAATATCTTTCCATCCAATAATATAAACCCTAAATATTTAACATTTCTTTGCGCCCATGTAACCTTTCCAGGATTTACAGTTAACTCGGCGTCTTTAAGTGCATTCATTACAAGTTACAGATGATGTAGGTGTTCCTCAAAACTAGTACTAAAAACACAAACATCAGCAATATACTTGAAAGGTCCTTCCGCTCTCCCGACAAACGTTGCCATTACTTGTGGCAATTTGCTTCTTACTTGACGGCGTTACATAACAAATAACTCTTTATTTTATAAGCACGCAAGATGCTTTTCAACTTACATCTACTCAGTATGTATTACGTCATTTCTAATCAGGTTTACAGTTTTATTATCTCACAACAAAAGTTGAATAAAACCTGACATTTATAAAAAAATTACGGAAGCATAAGATTATCGGTTTAATTCTTTTTAATACGTGTTTGACGAACATTATTTTGTAAAATTTAGGAAAGATCAGATATAAATATGAGAACATTTTTTACAGTGATTTGAAATTCCCCGAGAGAGTTCATTGCGCGTTATTTTCCAATGTAAATTACTTCAATTCTGCAAGCGAGCTGATTTGTATTATTAATGCTGTTCAGAAACAGTTAATTTGTCAGTTTTCTTGTAATAATGCAGGACTTTTAAAAACACAAATTTGTTGGAAAGAACATCGCATATAATATATATAAGTTTAAATATGTTTGCAAAAGTTATTTGTAATAAATATATATATTTTTTTTTGCAATCAAGCATACCTAATTTTACACTTTTTTTTTATGTACAGATCTTTTTGTTTTCTACTTCTGCCTCGACTTATGAGTAAAATTAATTTAATTTTTCTTCTCTCTGTTTGAAAGACAGTAGTCTTTAATACGTGTCAAAAATGTCATGACAATTCATATTTAGTTTAAAAACTGTTCAGTTAAAAAAATATATACGTATACCATATATAAAAATAAAATATTTCGGAAAATAATTTTTATTTTTCAGTGGACTATATCTTGAAGTCGAAGACTAAATTACTTCAAGTGATAAAAAAATACAAGTTTAATTGATTTACTTTCGCAAAACGCATGGAGGAAATAAGAGAGAATTGTTCCGACACATGCGGAGTAATTTATATAGGCTGTTCACGGTTAAGCTGGACTCACAAACATCCGTCGCACCCGTCAGTCATCCGTCCTTGCGACGGTCACGTGATCTTCAACCAATCGCAGGGCAACTTTTTTTCTATCCGTCCACCCGTCAAATATTTGCTCAACTTTATCTTTTCACGGACGGACAGATGAGTCACCACCTTCTGTCGGAATTTCTTAGACGTGAATACGCGCTTCGAAATAAAATTCAAGGCGGTGGATCCGTGTTTATGTATATTTATTAATGAATTAATAAATTTTAAATGTAAACAATTCAGTATAAATTCTTGCAACGCAAAGAAATTGTTTCCCTAAAATATTTCTCTCTTGACAATGTATTTCGAACAAAAAATATATCTCCAACTAAAGGAAGATCATGAAGTTAAGTTGTCACACTGAAATTTTGTCGTGCGGAAGGATTTGCGGACAACGGGTTGTTGTGAATAGATTTAAACTGACGGATTAAAACGCAGACAGACGACTGACGACGGAGGACGACTGACGGATGCGACGGACTATTGTAAGTCCACCTTAAATTAATCACGTTTGAAATAATTCTTCGAAAAAAATCACTCCCCTATTTGCATATATTTTTATCGAGTACGCTGACTGGTAAACGCCCAGAAAAGTTGGCAACGATAGAAAGTAAGTGTTTTACGTCTTAACGTAGAATTAAAAGTGTCAGGGAAACATTTGTGAATAGTGCTACGATTTAATGTGCTTCCGTTTTTTTATAGGGCATAGACGCGTAGGAATTAGAAAATTCGTCAAACACTTACTTTGATAACAATTTCGCTGTTTAAATTAACGGGCGCATTAATAAACTGATCAGGTCCATAACGACATTAATTTTACACATGGCGGAAGTATACACAGCACGGATGCAAGTAGATCCTAAGCAGGGTTTTCGAAAGTGCTCAGTTTATCATGAACAACCTGTACCTTTATAGAGATAGGATTTCGTCTTTGTCAGTTGGCTGAGCAGTGACAGCCGCGGGAGGAAGTTTGGAAAAATTGCGAAGCATAACGCTGGAAGGTAAACCGTAACGAAATGCAATTCCGCGCGAACGTCTAACACGTTTATTTATTTGTGGCGCGATGTAAACATCTGGCACGTGGCGCAGGTAAAGAAATTCGTATTCAATTTAATCAACACGCGAGTGTTGCTTGGTAAGACGTCATCGAGGCGAAGATTAGTGAAGAAGTCACGGGCGGATATAGATGTCCTGATAGTGACGGAGGGGGGGAAGGTTGACTCCCACACGCGAATATCGTTAATAAACCAGACGATTTTCGCGCGGCGTTTACCTCGGAGCCATCAATTACAGAGCGCGCGCTGGGAACCGCATTACCGGTGATTGCTGCGGAACGTGCTCGAGAAAAAAAAATGAAAACTCGTCCGGCGATAAATTAGACGCGGGAAGTACACACACGAAACAAGGATCGGTTAACTGGGTTTGCAGATGGTCAGTGCGGGGTTGCATCCTTCGTCTCCGCCAGGCGGAGCATCAAAATAAATCCATGGTGTTGCTCTTCCGCAGTTAGGGAGTTGGCCATAGAAAAAAAAATTTTAGTTATTATATATTTGAACTACTTATGTACTGAAATTGTAGACATTCTCTGTGCCTGTTTTTTTCCACAAATAATTTTTTTTTTTTAAATTAGGTGTTTCAGTCAACATTTTACTGTTTTTGTAATGTACAAATAAAATAAACGACGCTATTTGCAGAAAATTACACAGGGGCAGTTAAAAGTTATTGCCCTAGTTTTCCTTTTAAATAATGCTCAGCAAAATTTATTTTACAATAATAAATGTGCCAAAATTTCTTTTCAGCAAAATTTTGAAATTACAGAAAAAAATATTCTTTGCACGATTTTATAAATGTCTTGAGGTAGCTCGTAGCACCATCATTCAGTTTGAGTTAAATCCCAATTTTTTTTATTTTTTTGTTTTTTTTTTGCGAGGTTAGCGTAATTACTGATACTGTCTGAAAGTTGAACAGTATGTTGTACAAATATAAAAAAAANTAATCCCAATTTTTTTTATTTTTTTGTTTTTTTTTTTGCGAGGTTAGCGTAATTACTGATACTGTCTGAAAGTTGAACAGTATGTTGTACAAATATAAAAAAAATCTTTTCGCGTACAATACCCTTAATTTTAACACCGGAGACGTTCGTTTCGCGTCACGAATACACGGGTTAGTTCTGCTAGTTTGCACTTTCAAAAAATAGTTTACACTACAAACACAAGCACAGAGTTTTGTGTAAGTAACTATCCAGCCATTCCTTGCAGAGAATTGAAATGATTTATGTTAAATTGATTAAGAAAAGAAGTTTGGTCTTGTATTAAAGAAAACGATTGCTAACTCTAGATTAACCAGTGTATGTAGTATAGACTAATTCCCTATAAATGAACAAAATATTTTTTTATATTTATTTCTGGAACTTTCGTCTTTCGTTGTATCTCTCTGCAAAATAACACATAAAAATTAATACATAAGGGTTTTAATTTAAATGTTTTAAATTGTGATGTCATAAATGCTACCAATACTTAAACTACCACACATCCGATTCTACAAACACTTTGCAGGTAGAAATACTACAGGTTAAAAAAATGATTAACTCAATTTGTCAGGCGGCTTATCTCTTCCAAGGGTAGAATAATGACTGTGAAAAGAAAAGTGGAATAGTTCTAATTACTTAATTTGAGTTTATGTTAAGACAACATGATGATATTGATTGCACAAACAAACTGATACTACGAGTTATAAAAATACTCAAACTACTCGCGGATGAAATTCAGTAAGATATTAACGTTACGTTGAGTAACACAGTTTACGCATTGTTAGACGAAGTCAGACTGAAACGGTTATTTTGTTATAACACATAAAATAAGAAAGTTTATTGTTAAAACCCAAACTGAGTTATCAGGGTTTCATGAATGCAGTGTGTCTGGGACTCGTAAATACATAATCCAGTAATCGGCCTCAATAAACTTGTAGGTACAATAACAGCTTTCCGTTTATCAATTTTTTATTTTGGTCTATTCGCCTCCCACCTAGGCGAACCCGGTTCGATTCTCTGCAGGGTCATTTCCCGTATTTTTTGCATGCGGGAATCATACTGGACGATGAGGCTTGTCGGCGGGTTTTCTCGGGATATCCCGTTTCCCCACCCCCTCATTCCGGTGCTGATCCATACTCACCTCGCTTCACATCGTCTCGCAAGACCTCAATGTTGAGAGCCACCAAAATCTCTTTACTCACTCACCAACTTTGGGAATATTACAGTAGAAGTGGTTGTTTTACTTCTTTATCCTTAAATGTTCAGGACTGAACGCAACCAGTGCTCTCCAGGTTGGTTATATGAATAATTCGTCCACGTCACCAATTCTCTACTTTGGGAAAGGTTGGTGCTAATAAACAGTGCAAGAATTAAGCGCGTAGAAGACTGGCGGCTTAACACAAGCACAGCATAAGCCAAATTATTTATTAGTTGTGACACGTGAAAACATTAATCAGTTTGGGACCGAAAGGATAAAGATGACGAGAAACTTTTGTTTGGGCGTGCATCTGGAGCTCC